>RJWJ010004118.1:23620-79103 GCA_004363605.1 Indri indri | reverse complement strand
GAGGTGCATCCTGGGAAGTGTGAATTCTAAGCCTCGATGCCCAGGAAAAGGCAAACAGGTTCTCCAAGCTGAAGCAGCTGTGAATGGGCAAAATTTTTATATTGCTTGTGTTGCTTTCAAGGATGATGGCCTCGGCACGGAGGAGCAGTGATCAAAATTTTGGCTGGTTTTTGTTTCCAACTTTTGGTGTCCTTCCTGATAAAAAATTCCACAGGAAACAGGACAAAATAAAACACTTGCCTGTGTGAGACTTGAGAAAGGCCTGGAGAAGGGGGTTCCTTTACTTGGGGAAAACTTCACATCCCTCACCCACCAGCAGCAACCTCTGGTAGCATTGGGGTGACTGTACCTCCTGCACCTCATCAGAGAGCATTATGTTATTTCTATTTATTAAATGCATGGGCTTTAAAGTTCATCAGATTGAGGTTCAGAGGTTCATATGTTGGTATCTCATTTGCTGGATGGTGACCTCAAATAAGTCATTCAACCTCTTACAGAGAAGCCTTCTTTTCCTTGCCTGCAAGTCAAGGGACGATCATACCTACATTTATGAGTGCTTGGTAAAGTGCCTGGCACATGGGAAATGATAATAAAAGGAGTAAATATTCAACTGTCCAAGTAAAACTTACCGGAAGTCTATAATTAGTACCATGTGTGCTGTGGCTACAAAGTTTTGTCTATACAAGCATGCAGAACCATTTTGATACTTGCTAGTTTGGGAATATGAGGGTGATAAGTTCAAAACCATCTATTTCTGTATGGAGGACAGATTCTAATGTGGTGAAGAATTTAGTGATACTGAAGTATTCCTGTGTTACTCCATTTAGGTGGTCAACTTCCCTTTGAAAAACAATCATGTCTATGTCCTTTCATGTATGTATCTCAGCCCAGTGCATTCCTGGTCCACAGCGAAGATGAGCTGATTTACAACTGTCTGGCCCTCTTCTTTTCTTTTTTGAAAGTGCTCTCATAATTTATTTAAGATATCATAAAGTTTCTGCCAACTCTGCCCTTTCAAACTTCAATCTCAAATTCTTTTTTTTATTTCAGAATATTATAGAGGTACAAAAATATATTGGTTACATATATTGCCTTTGCACCACCCAAGTCAGAGCTACAAGTGTGCCCATCTCCCAGACCGCACCTCACCCATTAGGTGTGAATTTACCCATCCCCTCCTCCCCCCTCCCACCTGCCCAACACCCAATAAATGTTGCTTCCATATGTGCACATAAGTGCTGATCTATTAGCACCAATTTAATGGTGAGTACATGTGGTGCTTGTTTTTCCATTCTTGTGATACTTCACTTAGCAGAATGGGCTCCAGCTCCATCCAGGATAATACAAGAGGTATGAGTTCAACATATTTTAATGGCTGAGTAAGTATTCCATAGTATACATATATCACATTTTATTAATCCACTCATATATTGATGGGCACTTGGATCATTTCCACATCTTTGCAATTGTGACTTGTGCTGTTATAAACATTTGAGTGCAGATGTCATTTTTACAGAATGTCTTTTTTTCCTTTGGGTGAATACCCAGTAGGGGGATTGCTGGATCAAATGGTAGGTCTACTTTTAGTTCTTTGAGGTATCTCCATACTACTTTTCATAAAGGTTGTACTAATTTGCAGTCCCACCAACAGTGTATGAGTGTTCCTATTTCTCTGCATCCACACCAACATTTGTTGTTTGGGGACTTTTTGATAAAAGTCAGTCTCACTGGAGTTAAGTGATATCTCATTGTGGTTTTGATTTGCATTTCCCTGATGATTAGAGATGTTGAACAATTTTTCATATGTTTGTTGGCCATTAGTCTATCTTCTTTTGAAAAGTTTCTGTTCATATTCTTTGCCCAATTTTTAATGCAGTTGTTTGACTTTTTTCTTGTTGATTTTTCTGAGTTCCATGTAAATTCTAGTTATCAACCCTTTATCAAATGTGTAGCATGCAAATATATTCTCCCATTCTGTAGGTTGTCTGTTCACCCTACTGACAGTTTCCTTGGCTGTAAAGAAGCTTCTTAATTTGATCAGGTCCCATTTATTTATTTTTGTTGCTGCTGTGATTGTTTTGGGGGTCTTCTTCATAAACTGTTTGCCAAGACCAATGTCTACAAGAGTTTTTCCAACATTTTCTTCTAGAATTCTTGTGGTTTCATGCCTTAAGGTTTAAGTCTGTTATCCATAGTGAGTTGATTTTTGTGAGAGGTGAGAGGTACAGATCCTATTTCAGTCTTCTACATATGGCTATCCAATTTTCCCAGCACCATTTATTGAATAAGGATTCTTTCCCCCAGTGTATACTTTTGTCTGCTTTGTTGAATATCAGATTCTAATATGAGGATGGTTTTATGTCTGAGTTCTCAGTTCTGTTCCATTGGTCTATGTCTCTGTTCTTGTACCAGTACCATACTATTTTGATTACTATAGCCTTGTAGTATAGCTTGAAGTCTGGTAGATTGATGCCTCCCAATTTGTTCTTTTTGCTTAAGGTTGCTTTTGCTATACAGGGTCTTCTCTGATTCCATACAAAGCATAGAATTATTTTTTCTAGATCTGCAAAAAATAATGTTGGTATTTTAATAGGAATTACATTGAATCTGTAGATCACTTTGGGTACTATAGACATTTTAACAATATTTATTTTGTGATCTATGAGTATGATAAGGTTTTCCACCTGTTTATATCTTCTGCAATTTCTTTTCTCAGTGTTTCATTCTCTCTATATAGGTCTCTCACCTCCTTAGTTAAATATATTCCTAAATATTTTATTTTCCTTGATGCTATCATGAAAGGTATTGCATTTTTGATTTGATTCTCAGCTTGACTGTTATTGGCTTATATGAAAGCTACTGATTTATCTGCATTGATTTTGTAGCCTGAGACTTTGTTGAATTCATTTATCAATTCCAGAAGTCTCTTGGTGAATCTTTGGGGTTGTCTGGCACTCTTATCCCAGGTCATTTCAGGACTGACTGGAAGGGATAGCAACAGGGCTATAGCAGGACTTGTGCAGTTTCTTTATACAGGAGTGTGTGGTACCTCTGCCTTTTCACATTCACAACTTCCCCCCAATCCAAAATGCATTATAGTTTAGAATTATGTGATACAACAATGCCCAGAGCCTATACTTATTGTGTTTCCTGGGAATTATGAATGACTTACATTCCTTTGTAACAATATGCCTAAACATATATTCTTGTATTCAGGAAATTCAGTTTAGCCAAATAGTGTCAACAGCAGTATTAGGTGCAGGGAATATAAAGATGAAGAATATATCATATCCCTGCTCCCCCAACCCCAGAGTGCAAAGTATATTAAGAATGATTTACTTGTACAGACTAACCACGTGAGGACATAATTGGGATTATGTACATTGGGCTAGAGACCAGGATGACCAATCACCTCTGATAGAAGGAGCAAAAAAGGGAGGTCATTGTAGTCTTTCCAGAGGAAATAACATTTGGGTTGGGCCTTGAAAGATGAGCAGAATTTCGCCGGATGGAGATGGGGGAAGATATCTCCCACAGGGATGTTGAGGCTGACATTTGCAGCAGCATTCAGAGGAAGAGAAGTATTAATAGTTGGGTGGTCACTCTGGGGAAGGTAACTGGTGGATAGGGGGTTAGGGAAAGGGAAACATATAAGGAAGCTTCCTGAGTTAGGGAACTATATGAAATATGTGATGATTGCCTTCTTGTTGTGTCTTGATATGTTCAATAAAAAGCAGTTGACAATCTGTTATTATTTACTTAGCACAGCTAAGGGTGTTTCCCATACAGTGCTCAGGAGTATTTCTGTTCCTGTGCAAGAGTAGAGACCTCTTGGTCCACCTGTGATAGTTTCCCACTATGTAAGATGTAAATGAGAGAGCTGACCTGGCTCTGTCAGTCTCCTTGTTTATATCTTAGCCCCACCAGTGTAATGCAGCCAGAGAGAAATCTGTATGGTTCCCATAACTTCCTGAGGCTTGCAAGACAGAAAATTCTGATTTAGCCATATCAGTGCTTTGTCTCCTACTCCTGTCCATTCCCCCTTCCATTTTCCTTAATTTCTAATTACCACAGTGATATGGAATACAGGGAGAAAAGCAAGATTTTAAGGCGGGAAGAGCTATGAAAGAGTTTAATTTGTCCTTGTTAGCGCATAGTTCCTGCAGATTGTTTGGAGTTGGGCTAACAGTCAACCGTGGGAACTAATCTTAGCATCTGTGGGGAGGGCACAGCTGAACCCCCGTATAACCCATGACTGAATGAGAAAGGAGGACAGGCGGAGTAGTCGAGGATGTTCACAGGTGATGCCTCTGCCTTTGTCATGGAATAAGCAAAGCCTTCCACTGAGCACAAAAAATGAGTTGAGTTAGCATACTAGGGGAAAGCAGTACATATTTGAGATTATCATATTGGATAATTTGATGATAGTTGATAAGTTGTAGTTGAAGGAATAACTGAGCAGCACTCATGTATAAAATGAAGTGGGAAACCATGGGGTCATGGGATGTCCGTTATTCAGTTACGTAGCTTGCACCAACAATATTTCATAACCCAGGAGAAAGCAGAAAGTCAGGCTGATTCAGAGTTGGGCACTGGTCAGGCTTGTGCTGCAGGAAATCAGGCAGGGTTTTCTGCTCCTGCTCTGGTAATTCCAGTTCTTGGTGCCTTGAGGCAGTGGCATGTATCTTCTCACCTACCCCAGATAAAGCTCTCTAGCTACATCAGCATGAATGGATGTGATTGTAGGTGACAACAAACTCAAACTGGCTCAAATGATAAAGGGAGTTTGTTGGTTTGTGTAACAGGACTCAAGATTGGTAACAGACTTCAAAGGATTGTTATAGGGATTAAATAAGCTAATCACATAAAGTGCATAAAACAGCTTCTAGGCCATAATAGGTGCTCAACAAAGAATTTGGTATCTTGACATTGTCATCCAGAATCCATGTCTTGCATCTCTCCATTCAGTCTACCACAGCATCAGCTTCTTCCTTGTTCATATCCAGCAGGAAAAGGTCCTCTCACAGAAGGGCAAGGAACCATCCTTCTCAAACATCTTAGAGCTCACTAGTCTGATTCGGGTTACATTTCTGTACCAACATCTGTGGCCAAGGGAATGTCATTTGTTTATTTACATTGTCTATCTTAACTATGATAATCATCATGGTTAGAGAAATGGGTTTAACCTGGATAGATTAGATAAATAGAGTTTACCTTAATGTTGGCAATGGGGTCTATTTTCCTACCCAGATTACATGTCTATTACATCACGGGGGCAGTGTAATATTTGCCAGCGAGACAATCACAAAGTTCACTGTCATCACTGAATTATTTGAGGAAAAAGTACAATTTGCTTAACTGAGATTGAAAAAACAATATTCTACTATATAATTACTGTCAAATAAACTATTGATTAGTTTCTTGTGGCTGCTGTAAAAAATTACTCCAGACTTGGTAGCTTAAAATAACAGAAACTTATTCTCTCACAGTCCTGTAGACCAGAAGTTCAAATCTGTATCACTGGGCCAAAGTCAAAGTGTCAGCAGGGCTGTCCTCCCTCTGAGCTCAAGGGGAGAATGTGTTCCTTGTCTCTTTCAACTTCTGGGGGCTGCAGGCATTCCTTGGCTAGTGGTCACAGCACTCCACTCCTCAAAGCCAGCATCATCAAGTCTCTCTCTGCTCTGTCTTCACGTCACCTTCTCCTTTATGTATGCCAAATCTCACTTTGAAAGGATGCATGAGATTGCATTTACAACCTAACCTGAGAATCCAGGATAATCTCCCTATTTAGGACCCTTATCCTAATCACATCTGAAAAAATGTTGCCACAAAAATAATAGTCGCGGGTTCTAGGAATGGAGACCTGATATCTTTGGGGGCCATTATTCAGTCTATTTTTAACTGTCTTTAGATCAATTACTCAAAAATAATTATATTCAGTTTTTTTAAAAAAAAAAACCTTATGTAACCAGTAACCTAGTATAACAAGACAACTGGTTATTTAGAAGTACATTTCACAATTACCATATTCCCTTAATTGTAAGACTTTATCAGCTTAAAACAGCTTTTGAGAGGGAAAAAAGAATAAACAGTACATTAAATGTCTGCATCAATCTTGAATTTAGAAACATTATAATGTGGGGAAACGTACATTTTGGAATTGAGGAAATGTGGTAATTTATCTTGTAGATATCACCAGGGAGTTACGTTCATTGTTTAAAATGAGATGTTTTCTGAGTAATTACTAAGATTTTTCTAAAAAGCTGTCAAAGGTGAGTGGTAATGCTTCCCTGGAAGTTTTTCAGGGCGAGATCTTCATGGCTATGAGTAAAGTATAGAAATCACTCCTTTGTTGGTGTGCTGGAGAGCCCAGAACAACTTCTAGGGGTAAATCTTGGCCATTTACTCAGGTTTTTTCTTGAGCCACTTCTGCTCTACCTCTTTATTTATATTTCCTCACTTGAAGATGATTTGTTTTTGCCAACCACCTAGATTTAAAAAAAAAAAAAAAAAATGCAAGGCTATAAGTGAACGAAGGACAGAAGAGAGGAACAAACTGACCTGACTGAGCAAGCAGGGTTGTTTTCCAAGGAATCCTATGTCACCAAGTTTTGTTACCTCTTGCTTCCTGAGTATTTCCTGAGTCCTTCTACTTCTCTCTATCTCACTGTGGGAGGCAGGACAATGACCCCCTAAAACGTCAACATCTTAATCCCCAAACTGTGAATGTGTTATATTAGGTGGCAAGGGGGAATTAAAGTTGAAGGTGGAATTAAAATTGCTAATCAGTTGACCTTAGAATAAGGAAATCAGTCTAGATAACCCAGGTGGGCCCAATGTGCTCTCAGGGACCGGTAAGTGGGGAACAGGGGTACAGGAGAGTCAGAACCAGAGAAATGGCTCTATGGGAAGTGGATCGGCCGTTGCTGGCTTTGAAAACAAAGGAGGCTGCTGATCAAGGAATGCTTCAGCCTCTAGCTTGGAAAAGGCCAGGAAGTAGATTCTACCCTAGAGCCTCCAGAAAGGAACACTGCCCTGCTGACTGACGTTGGACCGCCAGAATTATAAGGTAAAAATTTGTGTTGTTCGAAGTCACTGAGATTACGGTGATTCTTTATTGCCATGATCTCTTTCCTGGGTTCCTGAAATAAGCCCTGATGTGATTTCCAGGCCTGTCTCCTTCTGATCCATTTCCACTCTGCAGTCAGAGCTGCAGTCGGTACGTAATTGGTCTTACTCATCTCTGGAACATCATCCAGTGACTCTCCACTGCTCTGAAACAAATCCCAAAGTTTCTAAAGTGACTCACAAGGTCCCTTCAGGTTACTCCACTTCTAGACTTCCCCCTCTGATCCAGCTGCCCTGAATTTCTTCTGGTCCCTCAAAAGCCCCAACTGTCTCCTCTCTGCCCTCCCCACGCCCCCCGCCCCACCATGGATACCTTCCTTCCTCCCCAGGGGCTCTCTGCCTAGAGGCTAATTTCTGCTTATTCTTAAAGTCTCAGGTTAGCTATCACTGCCTCCTGAAAGACTTCCCTGGTCCCCACATTTGGATGAGGTGACCTCCTTTCTGCTTCCATGAGACCCCAATCACCCACTCTTACAAGCCACTCTGTGATTGCCCATGTTTCCTGCCTTCTCGTGAGCTGCTTGAGGGTAGGAACTTGGCCTGCCCCCAGCACCAAGTACAGTGCTTGTCACGCAGTGGGACCTGCATGTATATTGGATGACTGTACCCATTGCTTCAGATCAGAGAAACGTGTGAAAGTTAATTTGACCAAACCAACTCATTTCAAAAATTTGCCCCTTTTATTGGTTCTGTGAGGGCTCGCGAATACCTTTAGCTTTTCCTCTTTTCCCCCATTACTTAGAACTGTTCTCTTCATGCTATTGTCCAGGCTGGGCATGGGATAATTCCCTCGTCTGAGCCCCACTTTACTGCCCACCAGCATGGTGTCCTCGAGACATTTCACAAGTCTTCTGCACGGACTTGAGGTCTGGAATGTATTTTCTCAGCGAACATGGAACCCCTGAGGTTTGTGCAAACAAAAGCAAAAACACGATGGTGGAAAGAGACCTTGAACATTCATATATGCCAAGTGAATTTGTTCTAATAATAGAAGAAACTAGAATGGAGGAAATAATAATGATAATGAAAGCAGAGAAGAAAGGTATTCTGCATGTTATACATAATTTTTTAGTTTGCAGAGGAAGTTGTGATTATAAACTATTTTAATTTATAGAAATAATTCTTTTTGAATAAATCAAGTACTGGTTTTTTGTTTTTGTTTTGAGATTGGGTCTTACTCTGTCACTGGGGCTAGAGTGTAGTGGCATCATCATAGCTCACTGCAACCTCAAACTCCTGGGCAAGGAGATCCTCCTGCCTCAGCCTCCCACGTAGCTGGGACTACAGGCCACCATGCTGGCTAATTTGTCTATTTTTAGTAGAGACGGGGTCTTGTTCTTGCTCAGGCTGGTCTCAAACTCCTGGCCTCAAGCAATCCTCCCACCTCTGCCTCTCAGAGTGCTAGGATTACAGGTGTGAGCCACCAAGCTTGGCTATAAAAATAATTTAATTTTTTGTTTTATTGCACTCACATTGATCAACTGATGCTTCATCATCAAACCTCTATGATAAAATAAAGGAAGCCTGCCCCTTTTAGAAAGATAGATGTGGAAGGAAGAAAGGGTTTAGCTAATGCTGGAATTCCCCCTAGAAGGACAAACTTTTATAATTATCCTCTGCAGGGTCTAGCTTTGCAGCAGTGTCGTCTCATCTTCTGCTCACGGCACCCTAAATTAGGAAAGCCAGACTGGCCCAATAATTGGAGAGTTTCCTTTGTTGTACAAAGTGCTTTCAGATCTATAATAGGGCCCTGCTGTGCTCCGGAAAGATGAGTCAGGTAAGATGACAGAGCCCTGCCGGAGATCCATCTGCATCTCTGGCACATACAAAGATATTTACATTTACATTTACGTGCTAAGGGAATTTTGTTCATATGCAGTTAGCATGCCTGTTCAAATGGACACACCTCCATACCTTTGAGTATAGGCATATTTAATAAATCATACCCTCACTTATTTTGGAAGTCCTGTGTTAGAGACACTGTACCATTTCAAATAAAAATTCATAAAGCCACGAGTTAAAACATGAGGAAAAATGACAATTCCTAATTATTATTCTTTGTCTGTTTTCATTATTTTTAGCTCGGCAGTTCCACTTTGCCCCACAATGCCCAGGGATACTACTTCCCCGGTAATTTCCTGAAAGTCCAAGGTTGGAACAATGAAAACAATCTTCCACTATACTCAAATAAGTGCATGATATGCATTTATGCTTTTCAGACCATTGTTTATTTAATTGGTTTTTTCCAGTTTATGGTATGGATTTTGTATGTTTATTTGTTTCTCTTGACAATGAACATGCCCTTGGAAGTTCTTGGACTCCAAGTCCTTTGCTCAGTGTCCAAGTCTGTTATTAAATGTGGTCACTTTAGCTTGTATTTTAGTTCTTTGTGTTTACATATAAAAGTTTCTGTAGTTATATCTTAAGAAAGGAAGATTAACATTTGGTTGAATATATGGAGGTAAACAAAAAGTGGTTTCAAAAATATTTTGGTGAATTCTCAGGATATTTTTTCCAAAAATCACTAATGACAGAATCTGGTATATCCTAAGCTCCCATAGCTTGAGAAGGATTTTGGTACAGATGTTTTATAGCAATTGAAATATTCTACCTCATCAATTATATTAGACTGAAAATAAAATGAGATGGTACCTATCGCCATGCTGGGAATGTGACACTTTTAAAAAACTCATATGCACATTTATTTATAAAAAAATAGTTCTTAAACTCTCCTCATATTTTTCCACTGAGAAACAATAGAGCAAGCCTTATTGGAGAAGCAAGATTTGGATACTGTGTTAATCCACAGCTAGATGTGATGCTCTTGGGTATCAGTTTGTATCACAACACTGACTTTTCATTGTGGTCGTGTTGGAAAGGTTTCAGATCAGGAATGTATTTAATTTTGAATTTATAGACTTGATAAATAAACTGCCTTCAAATCTTGCGAATGTGAGCAAGACAAAGCAAGGTAAATCCTGTTCTGCATTTGATATTATTAGGAACAAGGCAAGGATTTTTTATTTCACTATTGCTTTTCAATATCTTACTGAAGTACTAGCTAACACAAGAGGACAATTAAAAAAGAAATACAAGTTATACAGATTGGGAAGGAAGAATTCAAACTGTGTTTGTTGGCAGACGACATGATTGTCTATGTACAAAATCTGAAACAATTTGCAAAAAAACTCCTAGAACTCATAAGCAAGGTTACAGGATACAAGGTTAATATATAAAAGTTAATCACGTTCCTATATACCAGCAATAAACAAGCAGAATTTGCAGTTAAAAGCACAATGTCATTTACAATACTCCCCAAAATGAAATACTTAGATATATATCTCATAACATATGTACAAGATCTATATAAAAAAAATTACAAAGTTCTGATGAAGGCAGAGGGGATAGAATAAGATGGCCCAATAGAAACCTCCCGTGATTATCCCTCCACATGAACACCAAATTCAACAATCATTCATGAAAGCAAGCACCTTCAGAAGAACCAAAAATCGAGTGAGCAATCATACTACCTGGTTTAAACATTATATCAAGGAAAGAGGCACTGAAGAGGGCAGAAAGGACAATCTTGCATTGCCTACACCACCCTTCCCTCATCCCCCTGCAGTGCCCCACCAGCATACCAAGTGGAGAGAGAATCTGTGTGCCAGGTGGAGGGACAGCGAAGTGATTGTAGAACTCGGCACTGAATCCCAAGGCCACCCTGGCAAAGAAGAACACAGCACAAGGCAGAATTCTGCCAATGCCCATGGAGGGAGGATTTAGACTAGCCTGGACAGAGAGAAATCCTCCAACCCAAAACGCAAGTTCCACCTAGCCCTACCACCAACTAACGAAAAGCAGCCTGGGGCCTGGACTAAATTGGTAAGACAGTCGGGCCACGAAGGCTGCAGTCCTTGGGCAATTCCTGTGGCTGTGCTGGGTTGGAGCCAGTGGACTTGGGATGTATGTAACACAGTGAGACACCAAAGGTGGAGGCCAAGCCAGTGCTTGTGTCACAGCCCCCAGCTATAGGCAGGGCAGCTCAAGGAGTCTTCCACTTGGGGAAAGGAAAGGAAAGGAAAAAGTTCACAGGACTTTGTTTTATACTTGAGTACCAGCTCAGCCACAGTAAAATAAAGCACCAAGCAGAATCCTGAAGCCCCTGAGTCCAGGCCTTAGTTCCCGGAAGGCATTGCTGGACTCACCCTGGGCCAGAAAAAAACATGCTGTCCTGAAGGGAAGGACCCTGTCCTGGCAGGATTCACCACCTGCTGACTAAAGAGCCCTTGGGCAGCAGTCGCCAAGGGCTTTAAGTGAGACCGGGTGGCTTCAGGTGTAACCTGGTACTGGTGGCCACAAGGGAGTGCCCATGTCACTCCTCCAGCAGCCCAGCAGAGAGTGAGGGAAGAAAGTAAGAGACTTTGCCTGGTAATCCAGGGAATTCTCCCATATTTTACACAAGTCCGCAAAGGCAATACCAGCAGGAGTTTGCAAGAGTCACAGCATTGCTGGTCTTGGGGCACCCCCAGTGCTGATACTATGGCTGCAGTGACCAAAGACTTAGATCGCAACACTCAATTCCCTTCGAATACCTGAAAGGCCTTCTCAAGAAGGACAGGCTCAAAAAAGCCCAGACTGCAAAGATTAAAATAAATACTTAACTCTCCAATGTCCAGACATCAACGAACCTTCACAAGCATCAGGAACATCCAGGAAGACATGACCTCACCAAATGAACTAAATAAGGTACCAGTGACCAATCCCAGGGTGATGGAGATATGTGACCTTTCAGACACAGAAGTCAAAGTAGTTGTCCTGAAGAATCTCAATGAACTTCAAGAAAACACAGAGAAGGAACACTCAAGCCTATCAGAGAAATTTAACAAAGAGATTGGAATTATAAAAAACAAATCAAGCAGAAATTCTAGAGCTTTAGAATTAAGTTGACAAACTGAGAAATGCATCAGAGTATCTCAGCAGCAGAATTGACCAAGCAGAAGAAAGAATTAGCCACATGTAGAAAACCGAAACAGGATCAGCACTTTTCACCTCTCACAAAAATCAACTCACAGTGGATAACGGACTTAAACCTAAGGCATGAAACTGTAATAATTCTAGAAGAAAATGTTGGAAAAACTCTTACAGACATTGGCCTAGGCAAAGAATTCATGAAGAAGACCACAAAGGTAATCACAGCAAAAACAAAAATAAATAAATGGGACCTCATCAAATTGAAAAGCTTCTGCATAGCCAAGGAAGCTATCATGGGAGCAAACAGACAACCTACATAATGGGAGAAAATATTCACAAGTTACACATCTGATAAAGGGCTGATAACTAGAATGTACATAGAACTCAGGAAAATCAGCAAGAAAAAAATCAAACAACCCCGTTAAAAAGTGGACAAAGGACATGAACAAAAACTTTTCCAAAGAAGATATTCTAATGTCCAACAAACATATGAAAAAATGCTCAACATCTCTAATCATCAGGGAAATGCAAATCAAAACCACAATGAGATATCACTTATCTCCAGTGAGAATGGCCTTTATCAAAAAGTCCCAACACAATAAATGTTGGCATGGATGCTGAGAGATAGGAACACTCACACACTGCTGGTGGGACTGCAAACTGGTACAACCTCTGTGGAAAGTAATGTGGAGATACCTGAAAGAGATACAAGTAGATCTACCATTTGATCCAGCAATCCCATTACTGGGCATCTACTCAAAGGAACAAAAGACCTTCTGTAAAACAGACATCTGCACTCGAATGTTTATAGCAGCACAATTCACAATTGCAAAGATGTGGAAACAACCCAAGTGCCCATCAATACATGAGTGGATTAATAAAATGTGGTATATGTATACCATGGAGTACTATAAGAAACAATGGTGATATAGCACCTCTTGTATTCTCCTGGATAGAGCTGGAACCCATTCTACTAAGTGAAGTATCCCAAGAATGGAAAAACAAGCACCACATGTACTCACCATCATATTGTTATTAACAGATCAATACTTAAGTGAACATACAGTAATAACATTCATCATGTGTCAGGCATCTGGGAGGGAGGAGGAGGGGATGGGTGTATTCACACCTAATGGGTGCAGTGTGCGCCATCTGTGGAATGGACATGGTTGCAGCTTTGACTTGGGTGGGGCAAAGGCAATATATGTAACCTAAACATTTGTACCCCCGTAGTATGCTGAAATAAAAAAAAAATTAAAAAAAATAAAAAGAATTAGTGAGCTTGAAGATAGACTATTTGAAAACACACAGTCAGAGAGAAAAAAGAAAAAAGAACAAATAAGAATGAAGCAAATCTACAACATATAGAAAATAGCCTCAAAAGGGAAAATTGGCCTTAAAGAGGAGGTAGAGAGATTGGAGCAGAAAGTTTATTCAAAGCAATAATAACAGAGAATTTTCCAAACCTGGAGAAAAATATCAATATTCAGGTACAATAAGGTCATAGAACACTAGGCAGATTTAACCTAAACAAGGCTACCTCAGGCATTTAATAATCAAGCTTCTAAAGATCATGGATAAAGAAAAGGTCCTGAGGGAAGCAAGAAAAAAGAAAAAAATAACGTATAAAGGAGCTTTGATACATCCGGCAGCAGACTTCTCAGTGGAAGCCTTACAGGCCAGGAGAGAGTGGCATCACATATTGAAAATACTGAAGAAAAAAAACCTTAACCCCAGAATATTACATCCTGCAAAAATACTCTTCAAACATGAAGGAGAAATAAAGACTTTCTCCTATAGACAGAAGTTGAGGGATCTCATCAACAGCAGGCCTATCCTACAAGAAATGCTGAAAGGAGTTCTTTAATCTGAAAGAAAAGGACTTGAATGAACAATAAGAAATTATCTGAAGGTAAGTACACAAATACAGAATATTCTATTGCTGTAATTGTGGTGCATAAACCACCTATATCTTCAGTAGGAAGCTAACAGACAAACCTATCAAAAATAACTACAACAACTTCTTGACAGAGAGTATAAAAAGATACGGATGGAAACAACAAAAACTTAAAAAGTGAGAAGGATGGAGTTAAGGGGTAGAATCTCTGTTAGATGTATCTTTGTTTGTTTGTAAGCAGAATTTTCACTTGTTTAAAATAATTGGCTGTAAAATATTTTTTGCAAGCCTCGTGATAACCTGAATCAAGAGACATAGAGTGGCTGAATGGATTTTAAAAAAAGAGTCAATTTTATGTTCCAAGACCTCCACCGGATGCTTGAAACCATAGCTAGTACCAAATCTGAACCCTATATATACAGGTGCTTCTCGACTTACAATGGGGTTATGTTCTGATAAACCCATTTTAAGAGGGCAAGAGCAAGAGAGACAGCGAGAGCTTGCATTTATAACAAAGCCACTCTCACAATCACAAACCAACTCCTGTGCTGGTAACATTAATCCATTCATGAGACCAGAGCCCTCATTAATCCATTAACTCATTCATGAGGACAGAGGAATTCAGTTTTCAAAACATGAACTTTTGGGAGACATATCGAAACCACAGAAATGTGTCAATGTAGGTTCATCAATTGTAACAAATATGCTATTTTGGTGGGGGATATTGATCATGGGGGAGGCTATACACGTGCAGGGAGTATATGGGAAATCTCTGTCCCTTCTGCTCAATTTTGCTGTGAACCTAAAACTGTTCTTAAAAATAAAGTTTGTTTAAAAAAAAAAAACAATGTTCATCAAAAACTTTCCCAATAATTGAAAGAAATATAAATTTTAAAGGGAAAATCAGACCAAAATTTCATGTTTTATTGAAGAGCAGAAGATATGTTTAAGATTTATTAAACATTCATATTCCTTCACTGGGAGACAGTTTACCAAAATTTACAGTGATTATCTCTGGGTCATGAAATTATTCTTACTTTTTATTTTGTCTTTAAGATGTTCTTATTTGCCAGATATTTTGCTCAAATGTCTCATTACTTTAGTTACTAGGGAATGTCATGTTAAACTGAAAGGACACAGATTAGATGATGTTAACTTTAACAATTAAACTAACGTTTAGTAATTTTTTGATGGCATTCTCAAGTGAAGAAAAAGAGTGCTAGGTTGATTGGAAAACTATAGGATGGAAAGAAATGTTTTAGTAATTTCTTTCTATTCTAAAAGTATGTTTTTCTATCAGGTTCAAATAGAAAAATAAGGCTATCCTTACAGCAAAGCTCAGAACAAGGGTATAAAATGAGCAAAAGTCACTGGCGGTTTATTTTATAGGATTATGGAAGCTGGTTAGGTACTTTCAGCTTTTCTCTGCTGAAATTATAAAAATAAATCATGTTTTATCAACTGTGCCCCTGCAAGAAACACTTCTCTTGAGAAATGAAGAATAAATAAATAAATAAAGGTACAAATAGACTGCATAGGAATTTTTGAAATATTTTATCTTCTCATACCAGGCTAAAAACACTTTATGCTTTGAAAATATCATTTTTGTGTGGAGCTCCTTGTTGGAAATATTCAAATGATGTTGGTTATTTTTGAAATAAATTGTCACTGTTTAATGTTCACTAGAGAGAAAGGAAAAAACACAAGGACTATTCATCATTTTAATGGTTATTTACTCAAGTAATTGGAAGATTGTCTTCACTTTGCTATTGTTGGTTTTGTAGAAGTTCCTGAAGGAGGGATCACTCCCATTCCTATTTTTCCCATTCCCACCTTAAGTGCAGGGTTTTTAATGTTCTCAATATTTGCACACAGCAGGGAAGAGAATAACTGGGGAAATGCATGGCTAAGGTGATAATATCAGAAATTAGTTCTAACAAGTCTGTTACTGCTACAGTGAACACATTGATTCCAAAGACACTAGTTACATTTGATATCAGGGTTATATTTATCTATAACAACCAATCTGTTTTGTCTCACTTATATTTTTAAAATTAGCACAATATTCACAGACTGCATGACCATTCTGCTTCCTCAACTTTTCATTTTATTTTTAAAATATTCCCCCTTCCCTTTTAAAGCATAACATATTTTATTTCTGCAGTAGGAGTAAAATCTCTGCTGGAAAATGCTTCTTTTAAATTTATGGATTTAATTTAAAACCTAAATCAAAGAAAAATGTCAAAACCCTTTTCTTAAACCTTCAACAAACATAAATGCTAGCTTTCTGTTTTTTGTGGGGGGCAAACTTTCTTATTTTTACTATTGCTGGTGCATTATAGCTTGTGGTTATATAGTTCAGGAAATCAGAGAACCACTGGAATATCTGCCAGAGGCATCCAAAGCTTTGTAACCATTTCATTTTGTGAGTTACTCATTGTTGTGTAGCAAACTACTCCCCAAAATCAGTGGTTTCAAATAACAAAAATCATTCATTTGCTCAAAATTCTGCGATCAGGCTGGGCTCAACTGGGCTCAGCTGGACAGCTTGTATCTGTTCCATGTAGTGTCAGTTGGGCAATTGCATGTGTTTTTGGTCAGCTGGTGTCATAGCTGGGTCTGAGGCATCCAAGATAAACTCGCTCATATGTTTGGCACTCACCTCATCTGCTGTGGCTGATAGGAATGGGTGCTGGCTGGCCTTTCTTTCTTCAAAGTGGTCTTTTATCTTCTCGGGGCAGCAATAGAGCAAAAGAAAAGGGTCCAAGACTTCTTAAAGTATAGCCCCAGTAATTGTACAGTATCACTTTTGCTGTATTCTATCAGTTCATGAAATTAATATTGGAAGGTAATACCCAAGTTTAAAAATCAGGGAAGAATGACTCATTTGGAGTCATTTTGTAACAAAAAATTCTAGTTATCTTGAGGATTGTTTCTATCATTCCATTACAGAGGGTGCAAATCATATTTTCCTCCTCCAGTGACCATCCAAAATCAGCTCACTATTCTTACACAAGGACTTCAAAGTAGTTGTCCAATGAAACCATGGGAGAAATACAATAAAACCTGCAGGAATAAATTACAGAAGGAACCCCCTAAGTGAATGTGTACTTGGACAATAGTTGGCTGATTAATTTTAAAAGTCTGTTTCAATTGGGGAATCATAAAACAAATTAAATGTGAATTGTAAACATTTCATTTTAACCTAAAATGAGCAAATGTACATTCATTCATGAATATTTTAATGTCAGGCCAAGAGTTTTTTGGTTTTTTTTTTGAGTAAGAGTTTACTGGTTGGAATACCATTTCATCTTTCTTGTAGGACCCTACCAATATTGATAACCAATGATTATCAATTTTGATAGCTTTGAAGTGGAATGAAAACTTAAACTCAGTTGCCTCTCAACCTGTTTATAAAACCTTAGATTTTTATATTTTCTTCCAGTCTCTTACAGTTATCTTACCCACACCTAATTCAATAGCACAATTAAGCAACTTCCTCATCATGCTGTTATCTTTCCACATCACTTGCATAGTTTTCATAATAGTAGCAATTAGTCCTTTTTACACTTATATTTATCAATTTACAGATAATTTAATTTATGCAATATTGATAGAAAGTACAACAGGGGTAAAACTGCGAATAAATTCAGCCAACTCTTAGCAGCCATGCAGCTCCATACAGTGGGAGCAGAGGTGCGCAGGCTTGCTAGAGAGTGTTTATTAGGTGTGGGCAACCACCAATATGTTTTACAGAGGAAATGGGCAATGTCTATTAATCTGGTGGCATGATAAAGTAGAATTGTTTAAAATAGTTTCTATTATAGGTGAAATGTCTCTATCCTAGGTAAATTAGTATAAACTGTAAGTTTTACCATTATTCAAACTCCTTACATGTCTCAATTATTGGTTGATGAATGTGAGCCTTGCATCTAAAAATGTCAAACAAAATTCTCTATTGTCAGGTGGTTATGAAGGTCTTGGTCCTGCACCAGCAAATTATCCATATTCCTTTGAACAGTTTTTCATCTAGAGTCTCCTTCTCCAACTCTACTCTTGGAAGGTCCTGCTGTGCCCAGCATCTGTATGACTTGTTCTTGTGCCCCAGGTATTTGGTTACCAGCCGTGTGCAGCCTGGTAAAAGGTCTGTGATCCTCAGTCAACCTTCAGTGCCATTTTCTTCTGTAAAAGTATTGGTTTCCGTACAGAAATGTATACATCAAATAAGATTTGTTTGTTGTAGACAAACAAGAAATATGTTGCCATGGTCTGAAGAAAAGCTAAATGTACTTGCAACAGTCGAAGGGCTTCTGGAAATGTCTGAACAGTTCCCAATATATCTATTACTGACATTTTGAACAGAAAATAGTAATACAAACAAAGAAAAATGTGTTCAAAGAGTTTGAAGTCCTTGACTTTCTATTGGTAGACTGCAGGAAGGAATATGCTTTTGAGTGGGGATCCCTTGCTCAATTTTTAATTTGATAACACATGACAAAGAAAAGGATTAAAATAGTTTTGATTAAAATTAATTTAATACATAAGGTAGAGATTTGCCACGAGAATGGGGTCATTAATATGAAGCTTTGTCATTGCTCCTGTAGGGAAATTCTATTAGACTCTGATAAATGCAGATTTAGTAAGCAAAGTAACAGATGAATGGATCTTGAGGAAGCACCATATTATTTGTGTTGTAGTGAAATCCACAAAAACCTCACCTAATCTCATTTATAAATTAACCTACTGTTCAATGATATCCTGTGACATCATTTAACAAGATTATTTTATTATAATTCCAAATGAAAAGTTTAGTCAATAAAATTAGTGATTTGAATATTAAAAATTAAAATTCACAGAATATATTTAAAAGGGTTTTGCATTGCTAATTGGAAAACGCATTTAAAATAGCTCTCTCATGGCTATAGGTGGCCTTGCATACCTGCTGCCATATATTTCTGGAAGATTAAAATACCAACGCCATTTGTTACCCTGGTTTAACAAGCAGGGAGGAGTTCCTCTGCTGGAGTGGTGTCACTATTTTGGGACTCACCTACAGAGCCCCTGGAACTATCCTTTATTATATCACAATTAGAAACTTGCAATTATTTCTGTCTCTTCTCATTCATAAAATTACATTCTCACTATATGTGCTGCATTAAGTATGGCAAAGTAACAAACAGAATGTTAAATCATAGAAATTAAACATTGTTTCATTTTTAAAATGAACTAGACTTTAAGTTCATAGTTGTAGAGCTTGTAAACTAAATTTCAAAATCACAGCATTTTATTTTTTATTCTAAAAGGGTTTGTTTTGGTTTTGGCCTCATAACCTCGTCATTTTAAAAATAGTTTCCTTTATATTCCATTGTGTGCACCAATATGGCAGTTTGGGCAGGATATTCTTTAAATTGTTAAATTGGGGACAGTGGTGTTACCTATCCACAGAGTTCCTGCAAGAATTAAATCAGTTAATTCATGTGAAGCGCCTAGAGCAGCGTCTGTCCGGCACTAACTGGTGACCTCTCTGTACTGTCAGCTGTTATTCCGTTTAGCATCTGACCCGCTCTGTGCCCTCACCTGCGCCAGCTGCCTCCCCATGGAGCCGCCCTCATCCCCACCTTGGTCACCGCCTTAACTCCCGCTGGTCTCCCGCCTCCACCTTTGTCCTCTGCCCCTCAGTTCTCACCAGGGCAGTCTGTGGATTCTGGAGCCCTGACTCGAGGCGCTCTTCTACTCACCGAGCCCCGCACGGCCCCTCATGCGGAGTGGAAGCCCTTGCAGTCGCGCCGTCCGGCCCGTCCCCGCTCCGTCCCCATCGCCCGCTGCTCACTCTCGGCTCGCTCAGCTCCAGCCTCGCAGGGCTCCTCGCTGCCCCTGGCACTCACACCACAGGCACAGCCCTGTGTCTGGGCTTCTGTACCTGCCGTGCCCACTGCCCAGAGTGCGTTTCCCGTAATGTCGGCAGCGCCCACCTCCCCACTTCCTCCAGGCCATCCGTCACCTTCTCCGTGAGGCCCTCCCTGACCACAGACATCACAGACATCACATCGCAACATCGCACATTCCCCCATGCCCAGCACCTCCTTTCCCTCTGCCCTGTTTTTCTCCACAGCTCTTCTCCCCTCTATTAGTAATATACTTACTTAGGGTTGTGGTAACGGTCTCCTTCTTCTAGAAGGTAATCTCCCCAAGACCAGATATTATAGTTTATATCCCCAACACTTAGGACAGTTTGTTTCTCGAAAGGACAAAAGATTCATGCAATGCAGTTAATTTGGGCATATTAACTTTGGGAAAGGTGATTTTGGCATTTCAAATTCACACAGAGCATAGCAAAAAAAAAAAAAATGAGTGTAACTGCAAAAAAAAAATTCTATGAGCGTTCCAGAGAACTTATTTTTTTTTAACAGAATCTAACTCCTGATAGTTGACTTTGGTGGGGTGTTTGCCAACATCTACCTGCCTGTGAATCAAGTTCTACAAGATATAAGAAAAACAAGGAGAGATTGCATGTACTTCTGTGTTCTAACACTCTGGGGTCTCATATAGAATAAAATTTGGTGATTGAAAATTTCATAATTCAAGAATATTCAAAGATGTCATCATTTTCATGTTCCTTATAAATGTACATGGATGCATAAAGATTTTTTTTTTTACCTGATTTTTTTTTTTTTTTCATGAAAGAACTTTCTGGAACTCAAGATTTCAGTGAGGATTGTAAGTGGCTACTCTAATCTGTATATTTGGGGTTCCTCACAGGAGGCCTAATGTGGTTCCCCCCAAATGGAATCCCTACCCCTATCCCTTTCCTAGGGAAAGAATGCAGGAATTGCACCTCCTCCCCAGGTCTCCTCAAAGGATAGTTATTGACTAGGTACATACATTTCCTGTTACCATGTCTCTTCCCTGAGTCTGTCCGCTGACAAGAGTGCTATTCATGTTACGAAGTATTGTAAGAACATGGATTCCCCGAGCACGGTGATCTGTCACATAGACACCTCACGGAACTTTGAATATTGCTATAAGCTTAGATGTAGACTTATGAATTGAGCATGCCTGGAATTCCACTTGATGTTAGCATTTCAGAGAAACTCCAAGAAAAAACTGCTCAGGTGTCTGTGAGATCATCTGCTTCGGATATTGAAAGATTGACAAACTTAGAGTGAGTTCTCCATGCACTCCCTTACAGACTTGAAACGCAGGGAGGCAGCCACTCATCTTTCACACCCAAAAGCACACGGCGTAAAAGAAAGTTGTCTCGAGTGTCACTGGGTTAGTGATGGAGAAATAATGGATGATATCTTGACTGACGGAGCGAGTAGAAGGCTGTCCACAGCAGCGAAGATGAGAAAGGAGAGGAGAGTAGCAGAGCCGGCTGCTTCAGCGTGGCATGGGCTCACTAAGACGGTGGGGGCGGCTAAGTGCCACCACCCAGAGGCCCCGCAGTTGCGTGAGTTCGGCTCCATCTCCAGGTGACAGAGCCAAGTGCCATTCTCCAGTGAGGGGTAGGGTCAAAATGGAAACGATCACAACCACACTGAATGAGCATATTGTAAGTGTGCAGTCATGGGTGCTTTTACACAAATCATTTCATTTGTTCACATAGCAGCCCAGTGAGATATTATTGGCCCTATTTTTTCAGCAAAAGAGGCTATAAAACACAGACCTAAGTCCAGAATCATACAGCTAAAAAGTGTCATAGTAAGAAAAGTCATCTAGGGCTGCTCAACCTAAATATAATTCTTTTTCCATTTCACCAAAGCAGTTTCCCATCTATCTCATCGCAAAAAAGGAGGCTCATTATTATCCTCACCCAAAGCCATCAAGAAAAGACTAAATTATGGTTGCTGTATTCCACTTAAAAGAGCAGAGAAGTATAATAGTACAATTTAGAAAGAACTGTATTTACAAAACCCCTACCCACTGGTACTTAAAGGGTTAAGCCCTCAGCTCTCAGGCCAATTCAGTTATTTACCAAAATATATTTCTTGAGGGAAACGCATAGTCGTGGTCTTACTGTAAATTGTCTTGGAAAATAAACAGGGCAGAGTTCCTCTTGGTTATTCCTACAAGTCATCTGTACTTATTGTGTAAGGTCAGGTTATGTAGTGTACCTCTCATTTGAGAATGTGTCACATTTTCCTAAATTACCTCAGAGATTTTTTTTAGGTCTATTCATTATGAACCAGAAAAAGTACAAATAGAGCAGAAAGTGACTGTCTGAATTGTTAATAACAATTCCAAATAATGAAAGAAGCAGGCAAGTAGAATTACCTACTTTTATCAAAAGGCAATGTATTGACCTGAAAATTGAAGTGTTATGACAGGAACTAAGTTCAGGTTAAGATCACAGACCAAATGCTTCCAAGGAATAAGGGAAGATCTAGGCAATCAATGAATGGCAGAGAATAACATAGGTAAGATAGTTTCTTTGGATATTTTTCAGTCCTGTAAAAGTCGGGTTTATGAATTTCCAGGCACGTTTTCCCTTTGATTTTTTTTTCTCAACATGAAATAGTAAATAAATAGCTTACCTTAAGCATAGTTAACTTCAAATAAATTAATGTGTAAGAACGGCAATCAGACAAACAAATTATGGTGTATACACTCAGGAAAAAATTGTTAACAGGAGCACACGCTATAGTAAGAAAATTACGGCAACAATAAAAAATTGGCCAAAATCTTTGGGCTTTGAACAGATTATATAAAAATCTAAAGAAAATGATTGAAACGAAATGTAAAATTAAAGTTTGATCATATAGGCTTCTTCAATGAGTAGTCTTTATTTATTGTCTGGGTTGTAGTTCCATTTTATTGCTTTCCTGACTTCAGCCTGTAGATTTGTGGTTGAAGTTGAGAATAGTAGAGCTGAATGCATGTTATATTTTTATTTATATTTTTCTGTAACACTTAGGAAGCCAAGCTTTACATACTTTCTGAATATCATCTATTATAAACTGGCTTTCCATAATGCCATACTTTTCAAGGATATAATATTCATATTGTATAATAGGAAAAAAATGTTTACTTAAGAAATGAAATCTCAGTAGCCTAGTTTCCTAAAAATTTAAATTGAGTTTATTTAACTTCTGTCAGCATAATTGATAACTGGTCGCTAAAAGCTGAATAGATTGGCCAATGAAACAAAATAAAGTAATCATCCCAATGGAAGATTTAATTAGTAGCTACATATTTACCATTTCTTCAATGGGCTATTATTCCTGAAAGTTTAATTAAATTGTCTGTTTTAAAAACTTACAGATTTACTGATGACATTGGCCTCTTTTTATTTTCTTTAAGGAACATTGATTGTTAATAATATGATTGAGGAAATAATTATTTATGTATTTTTTAAATGATCAGTTTGCTTAATTTCTTCCAGCTGTGGTTTCCTCAACCGTAAGGTAGGGACAATGATAATTTTACCTTAAATAAAAGTGAAGATTACTTGATTTAATGAATGGGAAAATACTTTATAAACTATTAAATATAACATAAATATAATATAAAGAATTAGGCTAGGCATGGTGCTTATAATCCCAGCACTTTTGGAGGCCAAGAAGTGAGGATTGCTTGAGGCCAGGAGTTTAAGACCAGCCTGGGCAACATAATGAGACCCCTGTCTCTACAAAAAAATTTTTAAAAAATTAGCTGGTGCTGTGGCACATGACTGTAGTCCCAGCTACTGAGAGTGGATAAGGCTGGAGGTCAATCAACCCTGCTATCATAGCTTATTTGGACCTGTTTTATATTTTTGTTCCTGTCATCTAGTCACATGTCACAGATACAGTGGCTAGGGTGGAAGGGAATAACAATGTCCTTGCCTTACTAGTTGTGTTTAAGGAAATGATGCTAGATACAAGTAAGAGCCCCTTAAATCTGCCATCCCTAAACCCAGGTCGGTAACCAGGTACCGCCTAACGGTGCCACGAATCATCACCTGAACTCCGTCCTACCCCACCCCCCACGCCCCATCAGTGGAAAAATTGTCTTTCATGAAACCAATCCCTGGTGCCGAAAAGGTTGGGGACCTCTGCCTTAAATGGTCAAGTAGTTGTTTTGTTTATTAAATATTTAAGTTTTTTTAATGTTTTCATTAAGAGATTAAAATTTTCAGTAGATTAGAGATTATTTCCATGACTAATTTATTTTTTTCCTTCCAGCACATCCAACTATATTTCTGTATTCGTTTTGGCTTTTAAAATGAAAATAAACTTTCTTCCACCTGAGAACCACTTAAAATATCAAACACAGTACCTTATAATGAATTTTAAAAATTTAATTCACAGAGCAAAATGCAAAAGCAATAGCAAGACAGTTGCCATAAACAATATAAACGTTGAATAGCACTATGGAAAGAAAATAGCAGTGGCTGTTCACAATGATCTTCAAAAGAGAGCTTAAAAATTACTACTCTGTTCCAGTTCGGTGAAGCATTTGCTGAATTATATCAATGCAACTCTGTTTTTTTTAGATGGGATAGGGAATAATTACTAACAGGACTTTGTATGACATACCTGTAGAAGTCAAAAGCAAGATGAACTTGAATTTATTCTGACAGACATCTCTCGAATTATACATCCTTTTCATAGAAAATACTGCCCCCCACCCTTGACTTTTCTGAAGACCTCAAGCCCCAATCTAGTTCCAAGACATGCTGAAAGGAGAAATACACAAACTGTGTATTGTTTCTGCATGGGTCTGTAGTAAATTAAAAAGGTATATGTTTTAAGAAAACATATAATTTATAGAAAATCAAAATGAATGTTTTTTTACCTAATTGTGGAAGAATCCTTTAAATGAAGTCAAGCTTTGTCTCAGAACTAATGCAATGCTGGCTGGCACATGGTTAGGTAAAACCCAGAGGAAATTTCACATAATCAGGTACCTAATGAGAGAAGATATTACTTCCAGACATTTACCATTACCAGGAATGAAAAATATCTGCACATTATCCAGATGGAGTTCTGTGCTTGGTAATAGAATCAGTAAGTTGCTGCAAAGACTAGCAATCCCATTCTTTGACAGGTTGGGGCTATTTGTTACAGCAAAGTCTTTACTTTCACTGTTGCCATCCTGAAGTCCTCTCCCTGGAAGCCTCATGATTCTGCAGCTGCAGACGGTCTTTCAGCACAGGATTTATGAAAGGCTCACAGAATATATATTTATTTCTCTGTCCTAAGGAAAGGGTCGTGCTTTAAGAAATTACCTCTTATGTGATGAAAGGATGAAAAAGTCACAGGTACAATTTCTATTTTTACTACATGTCATGAAGGAAGCCACTGCCACCAGCCTGGGAATTGCCTCACTGTGGTTACTGGACACCCCTCCAGACCTGCTGGTGATCAGAGAGCTGAGCTTAACCTAAATAAATAAGTAAATGAATGAATCAATCAAACTCTAAATTATAGTCCTAGCTGCAATGTACTCTTATAATTACTTCCAAGAAGCAGAAAAGCAATTCTTAGACACAAGCTGTCTAGGAGAGTTCAAGGCTTGAGTGGGTTAGCACAAGGGTTATTTTGTGCTGTAGTCAGAGCTATGATCTCCACTAACTGCCTCTCAGTGATGGCACCCGGGATTTGCTATCCCTTAGTTACTGCCTACAATGTCACTGGGGGGATAAGACAGCCCTTGCACTGTCTTTGCCAATTAAAGAGGCCCAGAGAGAAGCGGCGGGACATTCTGAGGCTCCGTGTGTTTTGTTTGTCTGGCCATCTCTCCTGTGTCTCTCAGAACAGCTTCCTGAGCTCTTGTGTGGTGTTTTAATCTAATGCAGCTTGTCTTCCTTGGCTTTTCAATAGAAACTCCTGTTCTCAAATTAAATTGATCGTCTTGATAGGGCAGAACAGGGGGCAAGCATGGCATTTAATTGTCCGGCAACTTGACAAGCACTTATCCTGTTTTTATTACTTGGGCATCATCTTGGCTTTTCTACATTAAAAGCCAGCCCTATAGGCTTATTTCTAGTACTTTGGGTGGCAAAGATGGAAAGAATCTATTAAATGCCAAATATGTCTACTCTAAATGCAATGGAAACAGCTAAGTTACATAGTGGTGCGGATTTGACTTCTTTATAGTTTTGAGTTAAGGGAATAAACTAATTCCCTTGTTTCCTCAACTGGCACAGTCTTGGCTTAGTGATGTACATACAGCCAGTCTTCCTTGGCATCTGCTTTTGAACATCGGGGATGTTGATCTGTTTTGGGTTTTTCTCACATAATTGTACATTACTTAAATATTTTTAAAAGTATTTTACCAGGATTTCAATGATAAAAAATATGTAATGCTAGGCAGAGTCAAGTGGCCAAAGAAGGGGAAATGAAACAAAACAGAAAAGAAAATCAAGAGAAAGAACCTCTTTGGCAGAAATATTACACATTTTCCTTTCTCAGTGTAGATTCTTTACCCAAGGAACTTTTGCCCTCCTGTGCAAATAGAGAGCCCTGTACACGCAGCTGGTCTGCAGCCCCACCAGGCCAGAAATTCAGCACCCGAGGCAAGGAAGATTTTCTAACGTAAGAACTTGAAATTTATTTAATGCTGGTAGCTTTTGCTCCAAATCATGCATGATTGGGTGGTTATTTATTTTAATACTCTATGTCAATAATTTACTTATTGAGGTAAAACTCACCAATGTTTGATTTTAATAGTGGAATATCGAGGGCCAAAAGAACAAGCCAACTGTGCCTAACTTAAAGCTTTTTGTACAGTCAAATGGCTTAACATTTTCACTTTTTTTCTCCACTCTGCAAGTGTTCTGAACAATGGGCACAACAGAGGAAGAGATGTTATCAGAGTGTTCATCAGCAACAGAGTTGGTCCATTTTAAATCTTGGAAATATCTTTAAGGAAGGAGAATGTCAAGGGGCTTTGTAATTTCAATAGTTTTTGTTACGGTACCACGGTCTCTTCTTCAGGCAGAAAGATTAGGGTTTTCAAGCTTTGGGAGGATGTAACATCCACTTGGATTAATTCTTTCCCTTGTCAGTTGATGTTTCTCAGTGTTTTCCTGAAGATACTATTTCTGAGGGTTGTCCACAGCTGTTCTTAAGTGAGAGAGGTGGGAGTGGGAAATTCACTGGTCAAATAAATGTAGGACATGCTGGGTTAAGCAAAGATAAACAGATCTCTTTATTGCAGGAGACTTTCATAGCTAATATGCCCTGTGAAACTTTAAGGAGAAATATGGATACGGCATTGCCCCAGGGAATGAGTTTTGAGGGAAAGCATTTCTGAAAAGCAGTGTTCCAAGGGATTCGGGGAAAACATTCAGTAGTGTAACTCAGTTATAATGCCCAGTTTATGCTGTGAGTAAGAAACAAAGTGAGCTGGGATCAGCGGTGGTAACCTTTCCTCTTGGAAGTGTTTGCATTTTGCTTACTGCCATGCTGTGAACTGATAATGCAATTAGGACATGGAAGACTGGATTAGAACTGGAGTCCTGAATCTTGTGTATTTATTAATATAAACCTGAGGCATGTGGGTGATGTTATTAGTAATGATAGTAGCAATGACTTTCAAACTAGTCAGAATGAAAAGAACTATAAAAAACAAGAAACATTAACAAAATAGCTGGAATTTTAAAAAAGTAATGAAATGTTTATATATATCTTTTGAGAATCTGAGAATTCACACCATTAATGGGTTGGTTTCTGCATTTATAAACTTCTGGAGGACAAGAAATATGCTCATTCGTTTTTGTACATTCCTCATTACTTGCCCCGGGGTCACTTGAATTTACTAGATAATTGATGATTACTTTTAACTAAATTGAAATAACTCACCGGAAATTCAGTCATCACATACCATGCTATTATAATGCCCTACTTTACCTACAAAGATGAAAAACTAAAAGTAGCAGTAAAATTTTCTCTAAAAATATTTTGAGTGTAAATCTTCAGAAATAAAAATTAAAATATTTTAAAGTTTTCTTTTAAAATTTGCTCAACAAATTTTAACAAGGCAATAAAACAGGTTTTTACTTTTAGTTTAAAAATGTTTTTGCCCCATAAGAATGAATAATTATTCTAAAAATTCTGATTATTCTAAGCAGACATGATCTTATTTCCATCCATTCCTAAAGCCGTAGATGTCTAGCCAAACACATAGACGTTGACTGAAGCGGTTGCGTTCAATTCCGTCTTTCATTAATGCTTTGTCAAGGGCTCTCTCCAGATCCCCCTTAAAGTTAATGGGTTGCTTGTGTTCTAGCCTCTCCATAACAGAATTGTCGTAGTTGTGTTGGTGGCAGCAGTACGATGCATCTTCTCCACCTGCCGGATTACCCTCTCAATCTTGGGGTCATATTCACATAGAGGCTGTGCTTTTTACTAATATGGGTGTGTGCTCATGTCTTTGTTTAATCCCATTAATCAGAAGCATTGTTGGTTAATTATGGGGTAATTTTAATATAATGTATGCTGATAACATTCATTATGGATATGAAATAAGTTTTAAGCTCAAAAATGGCCTCAGCCCTCTCGATGGAATATGAAATAGAGGGGATGCAACACACAAAAAATAAATGCCATTATTATACTATTAAAGGTTTAAAAGGTATAAATCAGTAAAAGTTTTCAAGAAACTGAAGCTGAAAACCAGGTACTATTTGATAGAAACTGAGAAGGATGGACACTGAGGAGGAATGACGAAATATATACTGAGGCAAAAATGCCATTTCAGAACCAGAAACCTCCTTGAAAAAAAAAAAGGAAATCAACAGATGAAAAAAACATGAGTGTAGTTGTTGTAGTGTTTATTTAGATTACAGGACTATATGGTGTTTATTATTTTATTCTACTACTTTAAGGTTTTATGGCTACTTATTTCTTCATGTGTAATTCCAAGGACTCATTTTTTAAAGTTATAGCTGTTTCTCAATATGTTCTATTTAAAACCCAAATAACAGAAAGGCTGAAAAAATTCCTTCTCATGCCTTTTTTGGTTCCTGGATCACATAATATAATGAAAAATTGATTTCAAGTACCACGTAAATGTGTATTTTTTTCTTGGCTAATTCTTTTCGAGAAAGCCAGCTTTAACGGGCGCTATAAAATGATGTTTTGTTCTTATAAAAGATAGCCTGCTGTTATGTTATAGCATTGTGCTGAGTGTGGCTCCACAGGAGAAGGATGGCAGAGACTTCTTAAATTTCCTTTTGCCAAGACCTAAACAAGAGATTGATATTATAATCTTCACTTTTCAATTCACGTGAACTGCCAATAACTGTTTTCTCATATTAATACATGTGAGTCCAACTTGGAAAAAAATTATATTTAGAAGTTGAAAATGGCTCCTTTTGACAATAAAAGGGGTTCAAGCAAAACCAATACAGGAATTCTTTTCTCTAATTCCACTGCATCAAAGTCAACTTTGATGACTGTCCCAGCTAACGACTATGGCTTACGCTGGTGTAGTACTTTGTTGCTTTCAAAGTGTGGACTTGGTCTTTATTTCATGAGACCTGATAAATCCGTGAGGACGATCAAGTTGAAGGCAAACGGAGGCCCTGAGAGATTAAATGACTTGCCTCTCACTGGTGACGGAGGCTGGACTGTCACCCTGGTTTACAGTATGGTTGGTTTTTGTTTTTCTTTTTGCTTTTCTAAGCAAAATGAGTGCGTTTCAGTGTAGATAATTCAATCAGTAGATTAGAATAATTGTGATAGTTAACATCAGTACAATACCTTCCACTTTCCAGAGTTTTTTCATGTCCTTTATCTTATTTCCTTTTTAGGGGAACGTCTATCATAGCTATTACTATCATCTTTGTCCCCATTTTAGTTTTGGAAACCAAAGCTCAGAGATCTCATGTGACTTCGGCCTAGGCTGTGGCAGACCAGGATCAAATCCCTGCCCTTGGACACCTTGTCCTGTTCACTTTCCATTCATTACCTGTGCTGCCCAAATAGCTCTCCAATCCAAAAATTGTGTCTGTTCAAATTTCATGATTGATGTTTTCCTCTTTGGGAAAGAGCACCTTTGAACTATGTCTTTCTGAAGGAGATATTAAATTTCATTTACATTCCCCAGAGCCAGCATGTCTGAGTGGCAGAGAGGTGACCCAGAAAACACCAGGGCTAATTCACGTTTAGATAATGCTGAGCTTTCTTTCCACTTTTCTTGAGATATATTTACTTCTAAGTAGCAGTGGATCAAAGTCTAGAAGCAGAGAATCATATTTTAAATTGATTTTTGACTTGATCTGTTTTCAACTTGCCTCACAACAGAAATGTTGTTTATTTTTTAATTATGCCCTTTAAAATTATTGCCTTTTATTTAAAAAAAAAATTGAATCTTGATGTTTGTTCTGAGAACTGAAGTTAAGTCCTTGTGTGTGAGCAGTGTGTTTATTTATTTATTTTTTTAATGACATATAATGATTTTATACATTCATGGGGCACACAGTGATGTTTCAATACATGTATAGTGATCAGATCAGGATAATTAGCATATCCATCATCCTGAACATTCATTATTTCTTTCTGTTGGGAACAGTCAATATCCTCATTCTAGAGACAGTATTAAAACTTCCTAATGCATTTATTTTATTAATAACTCTGTAAAAATAATTAAAAGGAAACAGAAGCCAAATATTGTTTTAGGCCCTGTCTATAAGATACATCATGTTACCTATTTGAACTGGATTGACAGGTGTATTCATAAAGAAAAAATAATTAGTAAAATAAAATAGCCTCTGAATTGCCCAGGCAAATGTCATAGGGAACAAGTCTAGAGGTTGTTTTTCTGTATTATACTGATGAAGCCTGAAATCCCTAGGCTATATGCGTTGAAAAAAATTGATAAAATAAAAAATGGTTGAAGAAGTGATGTAAGTACCTAACACTTCAGTACCTACTCTGTCCAATCAGATCCACTTTAGGCTGAAGTCAGAGAAAAGAATGCCCTGAATCCCTGATGAAAATCACGTGTTGTCGAGGGCAACACGCTAATGACTCTCAGAACTTCTATTAAGGGTGTTCAGTTGGCACTGGATGGAACTGGGCATCCTAGTTAAATGAGATAAGCAGCTAAAAGTAAAAATTGCTGTAGCATAAAGCAATGTGATTTCCCTCTAGAAACCTGCATTTGCTTCTCAGTTAAATAGCATAAGTCAGTAAGGAACTATAATCCTCTACAACCCCTTCCCTAGCTCAGCAGTTATTAAATTTTAGTGCCATAAATATTACTTGTGCATGTCCCTAGGCCCTTCAGTGCTGTAATGGGTCTTGGTGGGGCCCAGGTATTAGCATGCATACCGAGCACCGTAGGGGCTGCTGATACAAGTGGTGTTTAGGCTACATCTTGAGAAACACTGCTATGTGGGATTCTCCTGAGCACCTGATGCTTCGCATCAGACTGAATGTATCAGGATGCTAAGAGCTAACAACAACAAAAAAGATGTCTCTGGGAAAATTTGAGCCAAGGGCACAGTAGCTGGCTGACTTTCCATAATAACTCTGGTTGCCTTGGTGATGAGAGGGGGCTGCAGTTATGATAGTGCTGGGAAATGTTGCAGTGGCAAGAGAAGTTTTTTTCCCATGAAAATTCTGTTCTGATTGTCCACGTTGAGTTAGGTGAGAAACAGCCATGCCCCCTTGATCCCATGATTTCAAACGTCCATCACAAAGTGAAAAAAATCTCCCGATGTTTTGTCAGCAACCCCCTACATCCCACTGTCTACGTTTCCCCCAGGGATCTGCAAAAGGTCACGTCTCTGAAAGGGGGATACCAACACCAGGAATAGCTTCATCATGGATTTTGCAGGAGGAACATTTATTAGAAATTAGATCCTGATACAGGGTGCAAATTTTCCCAGTAAATATTCCTGGTTTCAGAGAGAATTTTGCTACTGGTTATCAGCAGCGATGCTTCTTTCTCATGTGTTGAGTAAAAGCATTTGCATCATCTCAGCTCCCTGGCTCTGTCTTAAGAGCAAGAAATTGAGCAAAAGCAAATAAAGCCTCTCCACCTTTTTTTTCAGTTATGAAGGACTTTGTTAATTTATGAATTTAGATAAACTTTTTAGCTTTCTATTTAAGGTTTTTGACACATTTATTTAAAGTGACAACAGATGCTTCTTTTGTATAAATGTTGACATTTGGGCAGAATTTAGGAAATGTCAGTAGCAGAAATAAAAGGATTTGGTAATCCACTTAGCAGCAGAAATCCTGGCATGTTGGCAAGCTCCCTTAATTGTTATGTCTTGGTTGGATTTCTTTGGTGGTGGCTGGGGTGGGGGTTGGTATTGGATCTCAAAACAATCTCTCAATCAAAAAAGGTGATTGCTTTCTTTGGTCTGACAGATTAAGCTATACATAAAATTAGATATTACCACGTTTCTAAAATATCAAATTTTGAGATTTAAATTCTAAACAGTCTAATAAAGAGTATCTTTTTAAAGCATCCATTTTCTCTATGACCCCACCATGCAGTCTGAAGGTGTTCTTCCACACAGAAGGAGGAAAATTGGACATACATTGTGTGGCTTCCTTTGGGTTCAAGTTTACCAAGCACATCTCTGGGCAATACAATGGAAATTCAGCATCTAGTTTACTGGCTTTTTATGGCTTTTGAATTTTTACTGAAGCCACACAGAGGTGTAGGAGGGACGGGTTCATATTACGTGGTGGTAAAGAACAATTTTTTTTAGGTCCAAAAATCACACTCAATATAGTTACCATTAGGTGCATCCCCTCCACCCACAGTGGGCTGCAGTATCAGACTCTGGTCGCTGTAGCAGCAAGGGGAGGCAGGCGGGGTGCCCCACTCTGTGTGGTGTGAGTGGTCAAGCTTTGGCTGCCTTCAACAACTCTCCTGCCAGTTGGAAACTGAAGAATGGAAAGATGAAAGTTCTGACCCTGTCTAGCCATACAGCCGCAGAAGTGGAGATGCAGCTCACATAAAGACCTTGCACAGGGGCTGGGACCCAGTAGGTCCCAGGAAATGTTAGTCCTGAAGCCCTCTCCTTTGCTCCTTTGGAATGGCCCTAGATGTCTTCATCACAGCTCGGTGAGGTCACTACTCTGCACCCAGCAGGTCGCCTGCCCCACTGAGCCTTGCTCCTGCACATGCCCAGCGAGCTCTGTGCCCTGAGTGCGTGAGGCAGGCTGGGGGGAAACTAGTCCCAAGCCAGCAGTCACTTCAAAGCGCATGCCAATATATGTGCTAAGGATTGAGGGAAAACATAAAACAATGCTCCCAGGTTGGGACCTGGAAGAGAAGGTGGCTGAGAATATCTTGATCTAGCCAGAGTTCATTTACCCCATAGCTAAAGGGACGCTTTCATGATGCAGTTTAATGCACGACCCTGGTTTTAGGCTCAGGCTGATGGCTGTTTACATCCAGCTCTGCCCTCATCAGTTGAATGACGGCTTTGATGCTTCACGTCTAGGAGCCTCAGTGGCCAAAGTGAAATGCGCTTAGTAACCTTCTTAACCTCTGCCTCTCTGGGTTCTTGCAAGGGTGGAATAAATAAACACAGGTGGTGTGCTTAGCAGAGTGTCTGGCACACAGGGAGATGCAATAAATGTTAGCTCTACTTGCTCCTTCCAAAGCTCATCTAAAATTTCCACCAGAAGCTCCGTTAGCCATTTTTCCACAAAAGGGAGGAGGCTATTATAGTTTAGACAGAAACTGTCAAATGCAAATGCTGCCCCTGATAAGAAATGAGATGGATCATCCAGTTCTTCTTGCCCCTAAGTTAAAAATAAAAATAAATAACTAAGGTTTGTTGCATCTTAACTATGTTTCTGACACTGTGCCAAACATTTTCATACCGTTTTTTTAACACAGCATTTTGGGGATGCAAGAATTATTATTTCCTTTTGTCTACTTTCTTCTGGCTTGACTTGCTGCAACTTTTTAATTTTCTTAAGATGGAATTTAAAATCACTAATTTTCAGTCTTTTGTTTTTTCTAACATGCATTTAAGGCTAAAATTTTCCTCCAAACACTTTTTAGCTGCACCTTAACAATATTAATATGTTATTTATTCATTTTCACTTACTTTAAAATATTTCCTAATCTCCAATGTGATTCTTATTTAAACCAATGGTAAAGTTAAGATGTACTTACTTAATTTCCTGTCAGTTGGAGATTTTCTAGTTATTTCTGTTAACGATATCTAGCTTAATTCAATTGTTGTCAGAAAACATACTCTAAATGATTTCAATCTTCTGAAATGTGTCGATGCTTGCATTACAGCCGGGCATGTGGACGGTTTTGGTAAGTGTTTTATTGTGCTCTTGAAAAGAGTATTTTCGGTCCTTGTTGGTTATAGTGCTCTACATCGGTTAGGTAAGGTTGTTAATTGTGCTATTCCAATTACCATATTCTTCCTGGTTTTGTGTGTGAGTGTGTGTGTGAGAGAGAGAAAGAGAGAGAGAGAGAGAGAGAGAGAGAGAGAGAGAGAGAGAGAGAGTTTTTTTCTATAAGCTATTGAGAGAAGAGTGTTAAAGTTTCCCATTTTGATGTGGAATGTCTATGTCTCCTTTCACTTTTATCAATTTTTTTATATATTTGAAGCTTTATTACTGATTGCTTCCAAATTAAAATTGTGATATCATGGGTAGATCCATTTATCATACTTAAATATTCCTCTTTGTCTCTGGGAATACATCTTGCTTTAAAGTTTCCTTTGCCTGATGGTAGTATAACTATGCTACCTTTATTTTGGTTTAGGCTTATAAGACATAATATTTTTCTATTCTTTTACTTTCAAACTTTTGGTGCCCTTGCAATCCTGTTTTTGTAACAGTTTTATAGAGATATAACTTGCATACCATTCAATTCTCCCATTTAAAGTATAAAAGTCAATAATTTTAGTCTATTCACAGAGTTGTCCAGCTATTACCACAATCTATTTTAGAATATTTTCATTACCCCAGAAAGAAATCCCTTACCTGTTAGCTATCCCTCCTCATCATTCCTCATCCTCCTTAACCCTAGGCAGCCACGAATCTACTTTCTCTTTATAGAGAACATTTTATATAAATGGAATCTTACAATAGGTGGTTCTTTGTGCCTGGCTTCTATCACTTAGCATCGTTTTTTTGATATGTATTCATATTGTGGCATGTATACAGATATTCCACTTCTTTTTATTGCCAAATCATATTCCATTGTATGGATGTATTACATTGGTTCATTCCAACCTTTTGGCTGTTATGAATAATGCTTCTATAAGCACTAATGGACAAGTTTTTTTGTGAATGTGTGTTTTCAGTTTTCTTGAGCATGTATGCAGGAATAGAATTGCTGGGTAAAATGATAACTCTATGTCTAACTTTTTGAGGAACTGCCAGACTGTTTTCCAAAGTAGCCATACCATTTTACATGCCCAGTAACATTGCATGAGGATTTGATTTCTCCATGTCCTCAAGAAAATTTGTCATTATCTGACTTTTTCATCATAACCTTCCTAATGGGTATGAAAAGGCATCTCATTATGGTTTTGATATGCATTTCCCTATCGATTAATGATGTTGGACATTCTTTCATGTGATTTTTAGCTGGTTGTATTTCTTCTTTGGAGAAATATCTATTCATATCCTTTGCTTATTCAGGAATATATTCAGATATTTTAATTGGTCTCTTCGCCTTTTATTATTGAGTTGTGAGACATCTTTATATATGTTAGATACAAGTTTCCCTTATCACATATATGTTTTCAAAAATTTTCTCCCATTCTGTGAATTGTCTTTTTGCTTTCTTGATAGCGTTCTTTAAAAAACAAAAGTTTTTATTTTGATGGTGTTGAATTTGTTCATGTTTCTCTGGATGTTTATGTTTTTGATGTCATATCTAAGAAACCACTGCCTAATCAAAGATTATGAAGATTTACACCTATGTTTTTCTAAGAGTTTGATAGATTTAGTATTAAATTTAGGTCTTTGATCCACTTTGGGTTAATGTGTGTATATGGTGTGAGGTAAGGGTCCAACTGTACTCTTTTGCATATGGCTATGCAGTTGTCCCAGTACCTCTTGTTGAAAGATTATTCTTTCTCTATTTACTAGTCTTAGCCCCTTTGTCAAAAATCAATTAACTATAAATGTGAGAGTTTATTACAGGATTCTGTATACTATTTTATTGATCTAAATGTTTATTCTTATACCAGAACCACATTGTCTTGATTACTATTGCTTTTGAGTAAGTTTTGAAATTGGGAAGTGTGAGTTTTCCAACTTTGTCCCTCCTGTTCATGATTGTTTTGGCTACTTTGGGTCTCGTGAATTTCTGGGTGAATTTTAGGTTCAATTGTCAGTTCATGAAAAGAATTAAGCTGAAATTTTGATATAGAATATTGTCATCTTAATATTGAATCTTCTGATTCGTGAACATGAGATATCTTTTTTCTGTTTAGGTCTTTTTTAATTTCTTTCAACAATGTTTTGGAATTTTCAGAATATAAGTTTAGCACTTCTTTTGTTAAGTTTATTCCTAAGTATTTTATTCCTTAGAATGCCATTTTAAATGGTATTGTTTTATTAATTTCATTGTAAGTTTGTTTATTTTTACTGTACTGAATATAGTTCATTTTTGTACATTGATCTTGGTACCCTGCAAACTTTCTAAACTTATTTATTAGTTCTAATAGTTTTTAACAGATTTCTTAGGATTTTCTATCTATGATATCATGATATCTTAAAATATAGTTTTACTTCTTCCTTTCCAATTGTGAGCATTTTATTTTAATTAATTAATTTTTTCCCTAATTGCCCTGGCTACCATCACCAATAAAATGTGGAATAGAAGTGGTGAGAACAGACATTCATGTCTTGCTTCTGATATTAGGGTGAAAGCACTCAGTCTTTCACTATCTCGTTTTTTTCTTAGCTAAATATTCACCCTGAGTGCTAACTGTACAAAAATGCAGATTCATTCCTTGCTTGACTCTAATGTCAGCTGAGTGGATTCTAAATTATTGGTTTGTCATTTAGACTCCCTCACCTCAGTGTTTGCCTTAGAATGAGGGTTGCAAAGTTAATGACTCTTTTTGTTAGTGGTTATTTTATAGTTAGTGCAGTTCTGTGGCTTAGACATTACTTTATACACGGGCACAATATGGAGATTCTGTCAAAAGTCTGTTGAGAGAAAATCGTTCTGAAGTCTTACCTAAATCTTCTCTGGGACGGTATGAATGACAATATTTCCCTTGATTTTAGAATGTAATTAAGAAAGGGAAAAGATAGATTTTAGTTGGTATTTTTTAAAAATTTAAATGCAATAATAATAATAAAAAAATTGCCTTGTATGTGCCACTTTTATAAGCATTTCCAATTGTTTGATTTTCATGAATTACATGGCTATTATTATTATTCCACTTCAAAGATGAAGAAATTAAAGGATGTGGATCTAAAATAATTTTCCAAAACAACACAGCTAATAAGAAGTAGAGGTGGGATTTGAACCCAAGAAGTCTTATTTTAGAGGCTATTCTTTTGACCATTAAATGGGGATATGGTTAATAGCAGAACCTGGTAAGTAGTAAATGCTCAATAATTGGAGTTCTAATTGTTATTTATTATTATTATATTATTTCAAATTATCATTATTTCAAATGAGGCAGGGATTATTTTGTTTCCTTTAGGAACATGCATCTGCAATTTGCAATGCTACACAATCCACATAAAATGAGTAACTAAAATGTTCCCCAATATCATTTGAAAAAAAGAAAATTTGTACAGGGAGATTTACAAAGAGTTAGAAATTTACAAAATTATAGCATTGCGTTTCATCTATTTAGCAAATGTTTATTGAATTGCCACTGTGTGCAGATCACTGGAATAGTCTGTGGTGTCAAGGAGGTAGAATAAGATAATATGATACAGATCTCCCCCTCATCACAGCTTGTAACTTAGTAAGGATCACAGATGAGTGCAAACCTACCTAAGGGAGTAAATGGAGGAAGGGGAATGCTGAGTGTGGCCTGCCCAAAGAACTGGCAAGATTGGATGTTACAGATGAGAATCCAGGTGCTGTAGTATTTGAGGAGTTAGTGTTCTGCAGTCATAAAGGAACCGGAGTCAGACATGCTGGGTTCAAATCCCAGCATTATTGCTGAGTAGGTAGCTCAGTGACTGGGCACATGCTATGATCTCCCTAAACATTTCCTTTTTTTTTATTTTAGAATAGAAATACTATTGCCTACTTCAAAATGTTTAATGAGGATTATGACACATTATATATCACTAAGCATGGTATCTGGCAGGAAGAAAACGGTCAATAAGGGGACTTTCTGAGGTGATGGAAATGATTGAGATGACGGTTACATGGGTATATGTATTTGGCAAAATTCATTGAAGTGTACACGTGATTGCATACATTTAATTGTCTGTAAATATACCTAAAATATTTGATTAAAAAACAATCAGTTACCACCAAAAAACTTCTTAGGCTTGATGAACTTCTTAAAATTTTTTTTTAAAAAACGTCTTTTAAAGTAACATGACCCAAGCTTGTTAGTCTGAGTCTTCATTATCCAATGACTCCCCAAAAGCTCCCAAGCACAGATAGAGTCGTGCTACTGTATAGAGCTAAGAGGAAACAGTCTCTGTGCCTGAAGGCTTTACATCTCGTAATACTTGCAGACTAAATTAAATTATGTGATGGGATACTTTTCCTTGTAGTGGGTCAGTCCTTCGTGGGATTTTTAGAGGTATAGCTTTCCAACATTTCCAGTGAATGACTTTGATAATACTTTTTGATAATGGAGGATGTTAAATGTTAAATGGGGACCTGAAACATTTTTCATCGTTCCTGCGAAGTGCCAGGTACTCTAATAATTGGAATTGTTATATAAAATGTCAGTCCTGGGATAAAATCAAATAAATTAAGCACTATTAAATCTGCACTATCAAATTGCTGTCTTTTCTATTTTTCTGCTGAATCTGAAAAGCATACAAGTTAAACTGTGGTGGAGACAATAAATTGTACGAAGTTTCAACATTTGTTTCCTAAGTCTACTGCTCCTTGGGATAGATTTCCAAAGAAGAAATTGGTAAAAAGTTTTAAAATCCTTAAACTGGAAGAACTCTATTAGCCATAAAATCCATGATAAAATTGCCAGAGCTTAAAGAACAATAACAACAAAAAACTGCATTTAAAAAATATATGCCCACTGAAGAATTACTTCAGGGTACACTTTAGTGTAAAAGCTGATTATGTATAAACATAAGGGACTTCTACAGTGTCTTGCACACATTCTTTAAATGTTTGTTGACTAATGAATGAATCAACAAGAAAACAGATTGAGAAGTGCAGATGCAATTTTATTATAAATATACAACTTGGAAACCAGGAGCTGACTGAATCACAATAAGCAGAGAGTGGCATGGACAGCCGCTTCCCCTGGGAAATCACTACAACCTCTACCTTACACAGTGCCTGGAAAATAATAGATGATGATAAATGTTTGCTAAAATAAATCATTAAATGTAAGGTCTATGTGGGAAACACAATGTTTTTCTAGGTTTGTGGTAGTAAACTGCCTTCTAGGTGAAATTACCTTGTAACAAGCTGCATGGGGCACTTCAGAATGAAAATCTGTGGAGTTGAAATGAGTTTTCCCTCTACAGAACTTTGTCCTGCAGAGATGGGAGCCATGGGGGTTTTGCAGCAGGTTCTGCTCTCAGCTGCCTTGATAAATCCGGGAGCAGCTCTGCAGAAATCCAGTGTGCAGACTGCCTACTGTGGACCCTATTAAAACACAGGGTCTGCTTCAGTGGGTCTGGGTGCAGCCTTAGACTGTAATGAGCTCCAGGTGACACTGAGATGGGTGTCAATGGGCCACAATCTGGGCAGGGAGATCTTAAGGGAAGAAGCAGATTTCTTAGAAATGAGCATGCACGGGGGTGCAGGCCCTGCACCTGGAGTTAGAGGACTGTTATGTGACCACACACGAGTCCCTTCACTTTCCTAAGTCCAAATTGTCTCAAGGGGAAAATGGGTGTTGTAATAATAGAATAATAATACCCAGATCATAAGTACTTTGTGAAAGTGAAATGAATACTTAATATAAAAATTTAGGAGCATGCTTTGTGCATAGCAATGCTCAGTAAAGATTGCTGACTCTACATAGCAAGAGCAGGTTAGGCACGCCTGTGGTTCAGAAGGCTCCACCCGACACCCCCACACTCCCCTACACGCAAGGACAGTGCCCGGCACTGATCAGGGACTCAAGCAGCCTTTGCGAAGTTCAATTAACAGCACAGCGGCTCGATACCTGTACGATTTGGCTGTAAAGACATTAATACCTGATGATGGCTCCCTGAGGCACCAACAAGAGAAAATCTTCACCAAGAAAGCGGTCACTTTCAGGACTTGGGTGAATTCCAGGCTCCCCTGAGTCACCAGTGGGAGACAGAACCTTCCAATAAAAATACGGCATTAGAATAGCTGATTTTTCTTTTCTGCTGATGTTGCACATGCCTCACAGTTTCATAAATAGTGTATGAAATTCATCCGTCTTTGACAACACGGCCAGGTCTGTCCCTGACAGATGCCTCAGCCGCCCTTGGGCACAGCCTGCAGTGGTGTGATGAGTACCCTAGAGTACTAGTCATCCTCCAGAGCATTGTGAAACCAGCTGCTGGGCCACTGGTATTGCCCTAAAAGATGCCCTGCTGAAGGTCAAGTGAAGGTCTTGGGAACGACTTGTATGGTACTAAACAAAATTCCCAGGCTGCATAGAAGGAATGTAGGTAGAAAGACTGAAAATTTTTCAGAAAAATTTTTTAGAAAACAGAAAAATTACCTGCAGCTCCGCACTTCAATCTTGAATTCCTTGCCCCAAGCGATCCTTCCGCCTCAGCTTCCCAAAGTGCTGAGATTACAAGCATGAGACATTGTGCCCGGAATTTTTTTAAAAATCCATTTAAATCTTAACACCCCTTTCTACTAAGGATTCAGAGGCAGAAAATCTGTCAACACCTTGAGAAAGTCTGGTTTAATTGACTCTTGGTGGAAAATCGTGATAAATCACTAGTCTTCACAAAAAGCAGTGAGATATTGAAGTCTATTCGAAGTATTTAGACAAAAAAAGAAGTATATGAAATCACATTGTCTGAAGAAAAAAGTCTTTAGACAGGGTGTTGTTAATAATCTACAGATCTTAGAAGAAAACAGAAGATACTATCACCTTACTGCTATGGTTTAAATGCCTCCCCTCCAAAATTCAGGTGCCGCCAATGTGATAGTATTAAGAGATAGGGCCATTAAGAGGTGATTATGCCCTGAGGGCTCCTGCATTGTGAAAGGGATTAAAGCCCTTATAAGAGAGGCTTCACAGAGCGTTCAGCTGAGCTTGTTTTCCCCCGGTGTGAGGATGCAGCCCTCACCAGACAACCAAGCCTGCCAGTGCCTTGTTCTTGGACTTCGTTCCCTCCAGAACAGTGAAGTAAATTTCTGTTCCGTTATAAATTACCCAGTCTGTAGCATTCTGTTTTAGCAACACAAACAGGCTAAGATACCATACCGAAGGATTTCATTAAATATGGACCAGAGTTTGCATACGGGATTCAAGCTCTGCTGCCTTATTCGCTGAGCAGGTTATTGTTTCCATTTAATTTCACACAATTTTTAAAATTCATTTCAATTTTATAGGTGATTTATAAAATTTATAAATTTAAGATTGCTGATTTTATAAATTAAGATTTTATAAACACAGATTTTCATATAATGGCTTTAATTTGTAAGCTAACAGTTGACACTAATCTCTGTGACTATTTTCTTCTGATAAAATTGTAAGCCTGCGTTTCTTACACAAATATTTACCACTTCGGAGTCAGTGGGTTTTAGGCCGGGGTAATCCATTCTATTGATATATTCTCCATCACCTTGGAGAAAAATATTTCATGAATAATATAAAATTGCTTGCAGCTGTTATTAATCTTCAGGCTTTGCTTAGGACTTGGTTATCTCACAACTCAGATGGATCCAATTACTGATAATCTTACAAAATTTGCATCTGAAAGCCTCTTAGAAGATCAACAACAGTTGTGGTGATGACCTCCTGGGAGATAATATTTCCAGTGTCACAAAACAGGTGTAGTTTGCTCCTCCTCCTGTTTTACTTCTATGTAAATGATTTGATGTTGTTTTTCAATATCCTGAATGCATATCCCCTGCTATTGAGATTAAAAACATAAACTATCTTCTCTAAAATCATATAGTTTTGGTAAAAGCAAGAAGTGCCCCAAATGGACAATAGGTTCTCTCTGATGTTTTCTTGCCATAGAGAATACTTTTAAAATCAAACTCAACATCTTTGACAGGTGCCCACAGAATTTAATCGGATTCTATCCAGTAAATGGGTCTATATTGCAGGTCAGTTATGTAAGACTGCAATTTGTAGTCAGTCAGTCCTGGAAGATTCACCAGGAAGCAAAATTGGAACAGTCTTTGGATATTTTAAATTTAGATCTTTTCATGACTGTGGTATGGGATTTTAAAGCATGAGGGTTTTTAAAAATATATATTAAATAATGTTAGCTGTGCTCTATGGAATACACCATCAGGCCTCCCCACCCACACTGATCTTTGAAGAAGACATTGGTTCCATCCATCCATCGGTGGTCTCTAGGCCCACCTGGCCTCACTCTTTTATTTTCCAAAGAGGACCTCACTCTGCCCTCCACCTGGCTGATTATCAAGAACACGAAACGTTCTTTAACTTGGAACTGAGCGCATTTCCACTACCAGTTCTCACCAGAGACTATAACCTTGGAATTCTCTTTATGAAATTCTAAAAGCCCAGTTTTGAGAAATATTTATGAAGAGGTTAGCCTACTGTTCTGCCTGCTGTTATTTAAACAAACCCTTATTTTAGGGATTTTTATACTGCTTCTTATGCTCACTTTTATCCCAACTATCCCTATAGCTTCCTTCCTCATTTCAGTCATGCCTTTACTGAAATATTACCATATGTGAAATGTAAAGGGCTTTCGTGAGGACTCTTTCTAGAGTAGCGGTGCCCACTCCCTATCATGTTCTCTATAGCCTCTTCCTGCTTTAGATTTTTCCATAGCATTCCTCATATAACATTTATCTATTTTGTTTGGTTTTTTGTTACCTATATCCCCTCGAAAGAATATTATTTACTGCTGTCTGCCTAGTGACTGTGACATAATAGATATTGACATTTGTGGAATGAATAGTATAGACTGAAGAATGTGTAGTTCATCCATTCCTGTATATTTGGTAAATTTTACTGTCGTATCATAGCATCAGAGATCTAGGGCATGCAAGGCACACCGTTTGGCATGCTCATAGAATTGCTCTTAGCAGGTTGTGCCCCAGCATAATGTTCTTGTCCCACAATGAGAGACATTATAAGCAATAGCCATGTGAATTATTCATTACAGCTATAGGTTTAGAGATGGAGTCAGGGCTATCATCCATACATCACTGGTGACGTCTTTATGCAAACACAAGGGCAAAATTCCTCTCCTGAATTATGGATTTGTTTTTCTCTGATGCATAAGTATCTTTGCTAGTCAATTCTGTGTCCCCAATTAATGGCCTTGTATTCTGTGCTTTTCTGTTGGCTAGTCTTACATTTATTTTTGGGTTTATTATTTTTGTCTCAGTAGTTTATTTTATACAATTTTCGTACATGTTTCCACGTGCTGCCTCAATCCCTTTGTGGAAAGAAAGGACATAGGGGTTAAAAAAATAAATAACCAAAGCATTGAATTAATAGTTCCCCATTTGTTTATTTTACCCCTGAACTCAATCAGGATAGATAATAAACAGGCAATTGCTCTCCCAACTGAAAATTACTCTCACCTAATGGAAATGATAACACATTCATGTGTTGGGGGAGTACTTTGCAGACATGCATGTGATTTGTATTTACTCAAACAGTTCATCTTCCTGTAATGTCATCTTCCCTCTTTTCTCCTTTCCAAATCCCACTCATTCTCCAAGATCGAATTCAACTTTCATTTTCTCCAAAGAGCATTTTTATACCTGCACATCTTTGCTCAGTATTCCTGAAACATTTATGGTACATCAGCAAGCAAACTAGTCATATACTTTTATTTCCTGCATTAATACCTTGAACCATGATTTAAACCTTGCATTGATTTTTAGGTTTGCAGGCTTGTCTGCTGTGCTAAGACTGTCCATTTCTATGACAGAAGCACTATACCTTTTGGCATACACACTTCTCCTGCAAGGGCTTCATGTGCTTCGCTGCATAAACCAAGCACTCATTGCAGTTTCTCTTGATTTAGTTTACTCTGAATTTCATTTACCCTGTCATGTGATATACAGAGCATTTGACAGTGAACCAGGAGTCCTGGGTCCTAGACCTTGCTCCCCATTAACCAGTGCCTGGGCTTTGGCAGCGGTTTGACTTCTCTTGGTCTCAGTTTCCAAATATAAAGACTAAAAAATATATTCTACATTACCTTTTCTCTTCCAGTTCCAAAATTTCATCCATTCCTAGTACTATCCTCTTCAATATCAACAAACTGCTAACCAATGTTATAATGAAAAACATAAATCTCCATTATAATTAGCATTATCTCCCCAATGCAAATAAAGTGTTAATATTTAAATAGCAATTATGTCTTCAGTAACAGCCTGAAGTTCTAACTGAACCTTTTTGGAGAGAGTGCAAAATTGAACCGTAACCTTGAAATGATTATGATTCTAAATTGGTGAACTCCAAATTCCTGAAAAGTTACTATTTTAAAATGTTCAAGATGTTTAATGACCTCGGAATTGATTTTCATCTCTTTTTGCTGATGTTTTCATTCATCCTTACTGTTGACAATTTTTACAGAAGATGAAAGTTTAAAAAAAGATAACAAATACATGTTTGCCTTCACTTATAGTTAAGAAATGATAGATGACATATTTTAGAATCAATTATATGATAGATTTAATTTCAGTGAATCTCAAGGGTAAATTGATGTGATATTATTGCATTTCACATATTTGAGGCTGTAAGCAATTTTAAAGAATTGGCAAGACGATGATCTTGTTCTATATCCAAAGGTCACATCCTTTGCTAATATTTCTTAAATGTAACTCTAAAGTGCTATGAGATCTGAGTAATAAATGGAAAGTTGGAAAGGTTCTTTCTTAAGCTTTTGGGCAATTGATTTTAGCATCAAAGAGGCAGAGTAGCCAGTGGCCATAACTCAGGATTGCCCACTTCTCTCTGACTTTCCTGATCACATCACCATGTTTTAAATTCTATAATAACTAGGGTATATGCCTGTACCCATGCAAAGGACAAAGAATCTGTTAATGAAAAACTTGTTTGACCCAACTATTCTTTTTTTTTAATTTCAGCATATTATAAGGGTACAGATGTTTAGGTTACATATGTTGCCCTTGCCCCCCTCCCCAAGTCAGAGCTTCAGGCGTGTCCATCCCATGGATGGTACGCACCACACTCTTTGTGTATGCATATACCCATCCCGTCCTCCCTCTTCCCTCCTCCCCCCCTGCCCAACATCCAATAGATGTTATTCTTATATGTGCACTTATGTGTTGATCAGTTAATACCAATTTGATGGTGAGTACGTGTGGTGCTTGTTTTTCCATTCTTGGGATACTTCACTTAGCAGAATGTGTTCCAGCTGTATCCAGGATAATACAAAAGGTGCTTATCACCATTTTTCCTTAAAGCTGAATAGTACTCCATGGTATACATATACCACATTTTATTAATCCACTCATGTATTGATGGACACCTGAGTTGTTTCCACCTCTTTGCGATTATGAATTGTGCTGCTATAAACATTTGGGTGCAGATGTCTCTTTTATAGAGTGTCTTTTGTTCTTTTGGGTAGATGACCAGTAATAGGATTTCTGGATGAAATGGTAGTTCTACTTGTATCTCTTTAAGGTATCTCCATATTGCTTTCCACAGAGGTTGCACTAGTTTGCAGTTCCACCAGCAGTGTATGAGTGTTCCTATTTCTCTGCATCCATGCCAACATTTATTGTTTTGGGTCTTTTTGATGAAGGCCAGTCTCACTGGAGATAAGGGATATCTCATTGTGGTTTTGATTTGCATTTCCCTGATGATTAGAGATGTTGAGCATTTTTTCATATGTTTTTGGCCATTATTCTGTCTTCTTTTGAAAAGTTTCCGTTCATGTCCTTTGCCCATTTTTCAATAGGGTTGTTTGATTTTTTTTCTTGTTGATTTTCCTGAGTTCTAAGTAGATTCTAGTTATCAGCCCTCTATTGGATTTGTAGCATGCAAAAATTTTCTTCCATTCTGTAGGTTGCCTGTTTGCTCTTGTGACAGTTTCTTTGGCTGTGAAGAAGCTTTTTAATTTGATCAGGTCCCATTTATTTATTTTGGTTGTTGCTGTGATTGCCTTTGGGGTCTTCTTCATAAATTCTTTGCCTAGGCCAATGTCTAGAAGAGTATTTCCAACATTTTCCTCTAGCATTCTAATAGTTTCACTCCTTAGGTTTAAATCTGTTACCCAGTGTGAGCTGATTTTTGTTAGAGGTGAAAGGTATGGATCCTGATTCAGTCTTCTACATGTGGCTATCCAGTTTTCCCAGCACCATTTATTGAATACGGATTCTTTTCCCCGGTGCATGTTTTTGTCTGATTTGTCGAAGAATAGATGGCTATATGAGGATGGTTTTATATCTGTGTTCTCAGTTCTGTTCCACTGGTCAATGGCTCCATTTTTGTGCCAGTGCCAAGCTGTTTTGATTACTACAGCCTTATAATAAAGTTTGAAGTCTGGTAAATTGATACCTTCCATTTTGTTTTTGTTGTCTAGAATTGTTTTTGCTATGCAGGGTGTTCTCTGGTTCCATATGAAGCATAAAATTAATTTTTCTACATCTGTGAAGAATGATGTTGGTATTTTAATAGGGATTGCATTGAATCCATAGATCACTTTGAGTAATATAGACATTTTAACAATGTTGATTCTGCCGACCCACGAGCATGGTATGGTTTTCCACCTGTTCACATCCTCTGCTATTTCCTTTCTCAATGTTTCATAGTTCTCCCTGTAGAGGTCTTTTACCTCTTTAGTTAAATGTATTCCTAGATACTTTATTTTCTTTGTTGCTATTGTGAAGGGAATTGAGTCTTTGATTTGGTTCTCGGTATGACTGCTATTGGCATATATGAAAGCCTCTGATTTGTGTGTATTGATTTCATATGCTGAGACTTTACTGAATTCATTTATCAATTCCAGGAGCCTCTTGGTTGAATCCATGAGGTTTTCTAGATATAATATCATGTCATCAGCAAATAGTGAGAGTTTGATCTCTTCTGTTCCCATTCATATACCTTTAATTGCACTCTCTTGCCTGATTGCTGTGGCCAGGACTTCCAGCACTACATTGAATAGAAGTGGAGATAGTGGGCAACCTTGTCTGGTTCCAGTTCTAAGTGGGAATGCTTTCAATTTTTCCTTATTCAGTATGATGTTGGCAGTGGGTTTGTCATAAATGGCTTGTATCATTTTTAGGTAATCCCCATCTATGCCTATTTTGTTAAGTGTTCTTATCGTAAAAGGGTGTTGAATTTTGTCAAATGCTTTTTCTGCATCTATTGAGAGAATCATATGGTTTTTGTTTTTGCTTCTGTTTATGTGGTGAATTATGTTTATAGATTTGTGTATGTTGAACCATCCCTGCATCTCTGGGATGAAGCCCACTTGGTCATGATGGATTATTTTCTTAATAAGCACCTGGATTTGGTTAGCTAGAATTTTGTTGAGAATTTTTGCATCTATATTCATAAGGGGTGTTGATCTGTAGTTTTCCTTTTTTGTTGTATCCTTTCCTGGTTTTGGTTTCAGGGTTATATTGGCTTCATAAAATGTGTTGGGGAGGAATCCATCCTTCTTGATGTTGTGGAATAATTTCTGAAGGATAGGCACCAGTTCTTCTTTGTAGGTGTGGTAAAATTCAGGTGTGAAACCATCTGGTCTGGGACTTTTCTTTTTTGGAATGTTTTTTATTGCTGTTTCAATTTCAGTCCTTGATATTGGTCTGTTCAGGAATTCTATTTCTTCCTGGTTGAGCCTAGGGAGGCTGTGTGTTTCTAAAACTTTGTCCATTTCCTCCACATTTTCCAGTTTGTGTGCATAAAGGTTTTTGTAATATTCATAAATTATATCTTGAATCTCCATGGCATCAGTTGGAACTTCTTCTGTTTTGTTCCTGATGGAGCTTATCAGGGATTTTTGTTTTCTGTTTTTCTTTAGTTTAGCCAAAGGCATGTGAATTTTGTTTATTTTTTCAAAAAACCAACTTTTTGTTTTATTAATCTTCTGTATAGTTTCCCTGTTGTCAATTTCATTTAGTTCTGATTTGATCTTATTAATTTCCCTTCATCTGCTGGGTTTGGGGATGGTCTGTTCTTCTTTTTCCAGTTCTTTGAGTCAATTCATTAGGTTGTCTGTTTGTGATCTTTTTGACTTTTGGATATAGGCATTTATGGAAATAAACTTTCCTCTCAGGACTCCTTTGGCTGTGTCCCACAGATTTTGATAACTTGTGTCACCTTTGTCATTTAGTTCAAAGAATCTTTTGATTTCCATCTTTACTTCCTCATTTATGAAGGAATTGTTCAGCAGAAAGTTGTTTAATTTCCATGACTTCGTGTAGAGATGAGAATTTCTGTTGGGGTTGATTTCTATTTTTATTCCACTGTGATCTGAGAAGATGCATGGTATAATTTCTTTTTTAAAAAAAAATTTTTTGACATGCTTTGTGTCCTATAATATGGTCAATCTTAGAGGATGTCCCATGAGCTGATGAGAAGAACGTATATTCAGTGGTTTTGGGGTAGAATGTCCTGTAAATGTCAGTCAAGCCCATTTGTTCTAGAGTTCTGTTGAAGTCCATTATTCTTTGTTAATTTTCTGTTTGGAGGATCTGTCCTGTGCTGTCAATGGGGTGTTGAAGTCTCCTACTATTATGGTGTTGCTATTTATCCATTTGTTTAGATCAAGTAGAATTTGCTTTATGAATGTGGGTGCACCTAAGTTGGGTGCATACATATTTAGGATTGTTATGTCTTCTTGTTGAACTGTACCCTTCACCGTTATATAGTGACCCTCTTTGTCTCTCATTACGTTTGTTGATTTAAAAAATAAGTTATCTGAGATCAAAACTGCCACACCAGGCTTCTTTTGGCTTCCATTTGCATGGAATATTGATTTCCACCCCTTTACCTTGAGTCTAAATGCAGCCTTGCAGGTTAGATGCATTTCTTGGAGACAGCAGATGCTTGGCTTATTTTATTTATTTATTTTTTTATCCATTCGGCCAGCCTATGTCTCTTGAGAGGGGAGTTCAAGCCATTCACATTTATTGAGAGAACTGATAAGTGGAGTGAATTACTGTTCATTCTGTTGGGTTGCATTTTGTTGCTGTGTTTTCTCTCTTGAGCCATTGTTGAATCTAGCCTCTGATCTTTAACTTTTGAGTGGTTTTACATACATGGGTGTTTATTGTGCTGATCCTTGTGTAATTCTGTTTTGGAGAGCTGGTCTTGTCTTGGTGAATTCCCTCATTCTTTGCTTATATGAGAATGTCTTTATTTCTCCTTCATATATGAAACTTAGTTTTGCAGGGTACAAGATTCTAGGCTGGGCATTATTCTGTTTCAGAAGAGTGAGAATGGGACCCCAGTCTCTTCTTGCTTGTAGGGTTTCAGTTGAGAAATCTGGAGTTATTCTGATGGGCTTTCCTTTGTATGTTACTTGTTTCTTTTGCGTTACAGCTTGTAGAAGGGCCTCTTTAGTGGATATTTTGGTCAATCTGATGACTGCATGATGTGATGTCTTCCTATTTGCATTGAATCTCCCTCGGGTCCATTGAGCTTCTTGTACCTGTATATCTAGATTTTTAGCAAGGCCTGGGAAATTCTCCTCTATTAATTCTTCAAATAGCTTATCCAGCCCTTGCGTGTTTTCTTCTTCACCTTCCAGAATCCCTGTCATCCTCAGGTTCAGTTTTTTCACATAATCCCACATTTCTTGTAGGCTTATTTCTTTTCTCTTAATTTTCTGCTCAATCTCTGCGACTGACTTATTTAATTGGAAGGAGTTGTCTTCAATCTCTGAGATTCTTTCTTCTGTTTGATCTACCCTGTTCTTGAGGCTTTCCACTGTGTTTTGTAGTTCCCTGAGTAAGTCCTTCATTTCCAGGAGATTGGTCTGATTTTTCTTTAATATTTTAATTTCTTTAGTGAATTTTTCTTCCAAGTCCTGGATTTTTTTTTTGTGGTTTCTTTGTGTTGGTCATCCATTTTGTCTTTCATATCATTGAGTTTTCTTACAATCCATGTTTGAAATTCTTCTTCTGTCATTTTAGTGTTCTGAGTTTGGTTAATGTCAATTGCTGGGGAGCTGTTGTTCGTCTTTGGGGGTGTGCTTTCCATTTGATTTTTCATACTTCCAGAGTTTCTTTCACTGGTTCCTTCCCATCTGGATCAGTTGTTCCTTCTTGCCTTTAGATTTTTGTTTGGATAATGACACACCCTGTTTAGTCTCCGAGCCAGTAGGTCGTGTTTGTGGGTGAAATTTGACCACACCCTTTATGATGAATCAGTAGTTGCAGTGAAACAGTGTGCAGAATGACCTCCCTGTCAGTAGGTGGCACTTGCTGGGAGGAGCGAGCTGCAGTGCTGTTTTGGGGTCCTGTAGCCAGCTCTTGTTCCTCTGGAGAGTCCCTCTTATGCCTCAGGTGGTGGGTGGGGCCCTGGGACTTCCAGGTGTGTCCTTATTCTCCACCTCAGTGGGGGCAGGTCCGGGAGTGAGTCTGGGTGGGGCTGGGTTGGGTAACCCTGCCCTCAGGCTCCACAGATGCTGTTAGCAGGGGTCAAAGGTCTGTTCTTTGCTTCTGTGCAAAGCTGCCAGGAAGGGGCTGATATGGCTCCACTCAGCTGAAAGTCTGGGCTTGGTGGGTGGGGCTGTCAGAGACCCACACTCTGGAGCAGTCTCACTCCCCTTCACCCTCCTCCTCTCCGTGGTCTCTCCCAGGCCTCTGCCAGCAGGCAGGACCTCAGGCCAATGGATCTCCCCTGGGTGTGATGTGGGCCAGAAGGTTCGCTATCCTGGATCGCAGCCTGAGCTGGGAGCACAGCCCTCTTTTGGGAGGAGGATTGCCGCTCAGGCATGTTGACCTGCCCCTGAAGGCACACACTCCTCAGTAGGCTCTTTCACAGATCTCCCTTCTGTGCCCTGGGGCAGTGTGATCGTGACCTGGGTGTACGGGGTCTGATCTGGAGGCCTGTCCCCTGGCCCTGGAGATCAATCCCTGACCCTCCCAGGGGGAGGGGTGCTAGTCTTGAATTACCTGCAGGGTGCCCAAGCTGGATCAATTTCACTCCACCTCGGTATTTGCCCTGCTCTCCCAGAGTCCCCAGGGAAGCAGCACCTGGGAAGGCTGGCGGGTAGGGAGCTTGCAGTCTGAGTACCCTTCAGTCTGCTGTAGGGCCCCAAAAGGAAAGGTCCCATTCCTTGGAGATGCCTCCGTGTGATGGCCAAATTGTCTCTCTGGGCACCCACGGGTAGGGAAGGGGAAGGAGAGAATGGAGCAATATGGCATCTGCTGATAGGCTCGTGATCCAACTATTCTTATGCAGCAGAAAATTCCTTTTGTGATGATACCATTTTGTTTATCACTCCAGCATTTCAGGCACCTATATTATATGAAATCATTGTTTAAAAACCGTTTTCAATCCATCTCAGCTTGTGAAATCCTTTGTCAAGCTACCTGTCCTTTTTCAGTGACACCCTCTGTCCACATGCACAGCCCCAGCCCATGCTTATTGTAGATGTGCCTATCCAGTTACAGGAGAAAAGAGGTGTTTAAGGACAGGAGCACCTGTCAGCAATATTTTTCTTTTCTCAATGCAACAAAATGCAGGAATCCCCATATATAGCACATCCCAAAGGGAATTATCCAGCATCTGCCTGAAAACTTTCAGGAAGATACATCTTACTGTTACACAAGGAAATACATTCTATTTGGGGGCCAATTGAATGGTTACAAAGCTCTTACATATACCCACTTAGCCAAAACCAAGCTCTCTGTAATTTATACCTCATGGACCCTACTCTTCCTCCATCTGAAAGCCTGTTAGGGGTATGACTATAGCTACCATGTTATTTCTCTAATCATCTTTTCTAAGCCAAACACCTCATTTTTTTTCAATGTATCCATCATTTGCCCAGAATTCCATGTAGCTATCTTTCTGGTAACATTGACTTGCCTAGCCTTCAGTTTATTTATTTTCCAACTCAAAATATGGTGTCCAGAATCTAAAATGGCTTTCAATCTGTAGTTCAGTTAAGTTCAGGGAGAAAGAGAACATTTACTTGCCTGGCACTGAAATGATCCCCTCTATCTCTAATCTAACCTGAAAAAATATTTTTTGGCATCCACATGACTTTATGGCTCAGATTGCAGCCAACACAAATCTCATTCTTGCTGTTGTTGTTTTAATGTGAACTTTTGTTAAGCTATGTCTCACCCATGGTGAAATAAACCTGAGTGAAAGGATTCATATTGGTCTGTGTTTACTTTCACTTTCTTGATATCAGCCTAAAACTTTAGGTTTCCTGGGGCTTCTTGACTTGTTTCTGTTATTTGTTATCTTGATACATTTTTCTAGCTATTTTGACTGACAAATTTTGATAAGAATGCCTTCTGAATATTTAAGTCATTGACAAAAGTGTTAAAGAGAGCAGAACGGATGTTAAGCTTGTGGTGTGTGTGTGTAGAACTTCCTCTTCAAGATGACCTCTATTTTAATCAAGATTATTGGATGCAGTTATTCATCCAGTTATGAATTTACCTGCTTTATTATCATCCACCTCACAATTCTCAGTCTCATCTACATTGACACCATAAGATTTTTTATCAAGTACCTTGCTGAAAGCATTCCCCTAATGTAGTCTAATGAAGTCTATCAAAAATATGGTTAGTTTGGAATGACCTGTTATTGCTTTTACTGATCATATTTCCTATCCTTAGTGACCGAATAAACCATGGGTATCATAATCCCTTCTAGTATTTTGCTTCTGACTGATATTATGTTCACTAATCTGTTATTTCTAGAACTCAGTTTTCCAATCCTTTAAAAAGGAAAGAATAATAGTAGGTTTAAATATTCTGGGATCTTTTCCATTAAGCATAATTCTTTAATAATTATGCTATCCTGTTACAACAGTATTACCCAATAGTTGCATAATATGGTCAAATACCTTCTCCCATTGATCCTCACTAATATCCTTAGAAATTCTATGGAAATAAATACCAAGCAGACCTGGACTAGGGCATCCTCACACTGATAGGTTTGAGCAACAGGGAAGAGTCAGATTGATAGGCACAGAGCATGGAGGAGAGGCCAGCATTGTGGGATCATAGAGTAGTTCTCTTTCTGATATTTTTTCTTTTTTCTTCTTTTTCTAATTCCAAAATATTACGGGGGAACAAATGTTTTTGGTTACATGTATTGATTTTGTTATGTTTGAGTCAGGGTTATAAGTGTGCCCATCACCCAGATAGTGTTCATTGTGCCTGTTAAGTAAGATTTTGCCCCTCCCCTCCTCCTGCCCTCCCTCCACTTGATTTCCACTTTTACTGGCCTCTGTACGCATATGTGCTCCATCAGTTAGCTCCAGTTTAATAGCGAGTACATGTGGTGTTTGTTTTTCCATTCTCTAGATACTTCACTTAGGATAATGGTCTCCAGTTCCATCCAAATTGTTGCAAAGGGCATTAATTCATCCTTTTTTATGGCTGAGTGGTATTCCATGATCTACATATACCACATTTTGTTAATCCACTCATGAATCGATGGGCCCTTGGATTGATTCCACATCTTTGCTATTGTAGATTGTGCTGAAATAAACATTCAAGTGCAGGTATCTTTTTGATAAAATGACTTATTTTCCTTTGGGTAAATACCAGTAGTGGGATTGCTGGATCAAATGGTAGGTTTACTTTTAGTTTTTTAAGGAATCTCCATAAAGTTTTCCATAGGTGCTGTACTAATTTGCAGTGCCACAAACAGTGTTCCCTTCTCTCTGCATCCACTCCAGCATCTATTGTTTTGGGACTTTTTAATAAAAGCCATTCTAACTGGAGTAAGGTGATATCTCATTGTGGTTTCAATTTGCATTTCCCTGATGATTAGTGACATTGAGCATTTTTTCATGTGTATATTGGCCATTTGTCTTCTTTTGAAAAGCTTTTGTTCATGTCTTTTAACCACTTCTTAATGGTGTGGTTTGTTTTCTTCTTGCCGATTTGCTTGAGTTCTTTGTAGATTTTGGTTATTAGCCCTTTATCAGATGCATAGCTTGTGAATATTTACTCCCATTCTGTAGGTTGTCTATTTGCTCTATTGATTATTTCCTTAGCTGTGCAGAAGGTTTTTCATTTAATAAAGTCCCAGTTATTTATTTTTGTTGTTGCCGTGATTGACATTGGGGTCTTTTTAATAAATTCTTTGCCTAGGCCAAAATCTAGAAGAGTTTTTCCTACATTTTCTTCTAGAATGTTTATGGTTTCATGCCTTACATTTAAGAATTTTATCCATCTTGAATTTTTGTGAGTGCTAAGAGATATGGATCCTGTTTCAATCTTCTACATGTGGGTATGCAATTTTCCCATCATCATTTATTGAATAGGGCCTCTTTTCCCCAGTGTATATTGTTGTCTGTGTTGTCAAAGACCAGGTGTCTATATGTGGATGATTCTATATCTGGGTTCTTTATTCTGTTCCATTGGTCTATGTCTCTATTTTGTGCCAATACCATGTTGTTTTGGTTAATATAGTCTTGTAGTATTATTTGAAGTCTGGTAATGTAATGTCTCCAGATTTATTCTTTTTGCTTAAGATTGCTTCAGCTATTCAGACTCTTTTCTGTTTCCAAAGAAGCATAGAATTATTTTTTTTCTAGATCTGTGAAATACAATGTTAGTATTTTGTTGGGGATTGCATTGAATCTGTAAATCACTTGGGGTAGTATGAACATTTTAACAATGTTGATTCTACCAATCCATGAGCATAATATGCTTTTCCATTTGTTTGGGTCATCTGTGCTTTCTTTCCTCAGTATTTCATAGTTCTATTTGTAGAGATCTTTCATCTACTTGGTTAAGTATATTCCTAGATTTTTTATTTCTTTTGTAGCTATTGTGAATGGTATTTAGCCTTTGATTTGACTCTCAATTTGACTGTTATTGGTACATAGGAATGCTACTGATTTGTGTACATGGATTTTGTAATCTGAGACTTTGCCAAATTTATTTATCAATTCTAGGAGTCTCTTGGTGGAGTCTTTGGGGTTTTCTAGATATAAGATCATATCATCAGCAAAAGACGATACCTGTTCTTTCCTGATTTGAATACCCTTGCCTGATTGCTCTGGCTAGGACTTCCAGCACTATGTTGAATTGAAGTAGTGACAGTGGGCACCCTTGTCTTGTTCCAGTTTTTAGTGGGAATGCTTCCAA
>RJWJ010004118.1:0-23520 GCA_004363605.1 Indri indri | reverse complement strand
ATTTTTAGTAGAGACGGGGTCTCACTCTTGCTTAGGCTGGTTTCAAACTCCTGAGCTCAAACAATCCGCCCGCCTCGGCCTCCCAGATTGCTAGGATTACAGGCATGAGCCACCACGCCTGGCCTATGCTTAGTTTTTATCATGAAGGGGTGCTGGATTTTGTTGAATGCTTTCTTTGCATCTATTGAAATGATCATATGGTCTTTATTTTTGCTTCTATTTAAGTGTTGAATCACATTTATGGATTTACATATGTTGAACCATCCTTGCATCCCTGGGATAAAGCCCACTTGGTCCTGGTGGATTATTAATATTTTTTGATTTACTCTTGAATTGAGTTTGCTAGCGTTTTGTTGAGAATTTCTGTGTTTATATTCATAAGGGATATTTGTCTGTAGTTTTCTTTTTTTTCTTTTTTCTTTCATAGTGTTTTTTCCTGGCTTTGGTATCAAGTTGATACTGGCTTCATAGAATGAGTTGGGGAAGACACTTTCCTTCTTGATGTTATGGAATAATTTCTACTGTATGGGTACCAGCTTTGTAAGTATGGTAGAATTTGGCTGTGAATCCACCTGGTATGGGGCTTTTTTTTTTTTGGTTGAAAGATTTTTTTTTCCTGCTTAAATCTTACTGCTCATTATTGTTCTGTCCAAAAGTTCCATTTCTTCCTGATTGAGTCTTGGGAGGTTGTGTGTTTCCAGGAATTTGTCCATTTCCTCTACATTTTCAAGTGTATGTGCATAGAGATTTTCATAGTATTCACAGATGACATTTTGTATTTCTGTGGTATCAGTTGTAATATCTCCATTTTCATTCCTGATTGAGCTTATTTTGGTCCTTTCTCTTCTATTTCTGGATAATCTAGCAATTTTGTTTATCTTTTCAAAGACCCAACTTTTTGTTTCACTGATTCTTTGTATTATTTCTTTATTTTCCATTTTGTTTAGTTCTGTTCTGATCATAGTTATTTCTTTCCTTCTGCTGGCTGGGTTTGGTTTGCTTTTGTCTAATTCCTTGAGATGTGTTATTAGATTATTAATTTATGGTCTTTCTATCTTTTTGATGTAGGTATTCAAGGCTATGACTTTTCCCTTGAGACTGCTTTTGCCGAATCCCCTAGATTTTGAAGCTGGTGTCCTCTTTGTCATTCAGTTTGAGGAATCTTTTCATTTCCATCTTAATTTCATCATTGACCCAATAATCATTCAGCAGCAGGTTGTTTAATTTTCATGACTTTGTGTAGAATAGAGTTGATTTCTAGTTTTATTCCACTGTGGCCTGAGAAGATATATGATATGATTTCTATTTTTTTTTTTAATTTGTTGAGACATGATTTGTGGCCTAAGATATGATCAATCCTGGGGAATGTTCCATGTGCTGATGAGAAAAATATATATTTAGTAGTTTTGGGGTAAAATGTTCTGTAAATGTCTGTTGGACACGTTTGTTCTAGAGTCCCATTTAAGTCCAATGTTTATTTATTTTCTGCTTGGGCGATCTGTCCAGTTCTGTCACTGGGATGTTGAAGTCCCTGGCAGTTATAATGCTGCTATTTATTTCTTTGCTTAGATCTAGTAGAATTTGCTTTATGAATCTGGGCACTTCTGTGTTAGGTGCATATTAGGTGCATAAATAGTTAGGATTGTTATGTCTTCTTGTTGAAATGCTCCCTTTACCATTATATAATGGCCATCTTTGTCTTTCTTTACTATTGTTGTTTTAAAGTCAATTTTATTTGATATGAGAATGGCTACACCTGCTTTCTTTTGTTTTCTGTTTGCATGGAATATTTTTTTCCATCCCTTCTCCTTGAGTCTGTATGTGTCCCTTGTGGATCAGATATGTTTCTTGTAGGCTTTATTCATTCCTCTTAATTCTTTGTTCTTTATTTTTGACTGACTGAGTTAATTTGAAAGAGTTGTCTTCACATTCTGAGATCATTCCTTTTGCCTGGCCTAGTCTATTCTTAAAACTTGCCACTGTGTTTTGTGTTTCCTAAAATGAACTTTTCATTTCCAGAAGTTCTATTGGGATTTTTAAAATATGTTAATCTCTTTAGTGAATTTTTCATTTGCTTCTGAATTGTTTTTCTTCTTTCTTTTAGTTGATTTTCCATTTTATCTTGGATTTCATTGAGCTTCCTTACAATCCATATTTGGAATTCTTTACCTGTCATTTCAATATTTTCATTTTGGTTGATACCTATTGCTAGAGAGCTTTAGGGGGTGTCCTTTCATTCTGATTTTTTATACTTCCAGAGTTCTTTGCTGATTCCTTCTCCTCTGGAGCATCTGTTGCTTCTTATTTCTGGATTTTTTTTGTTTAGATGGGGCTTTCCTCCTACCCCCACTCACTTGTAAGGGTGTGTCTGTAACACATGTTGTGTAAGAAACTTTGGCTTTGCTTGTGGGTACTTTGATGGCGATCTAGGTTCTGGGTGGATGTTTTGGTTATAGATATCCTCAATGTGGTTGTTTCTCAGTTGCTAGTTGTTTGTAGGCTGTAGCCATGGTAAGCTATGTGTGTGAATAGATTCCATGTCTGTCTTTGATGAGGGAGGATGGAGGTCTTTGAAATCCTTTCTCTTTCCACTGCCCTGTGGTCTTCTTAACAATGTGAATTGTATTGGCATGCCCAATTTAATCTGAGACAGTAGGTGGTGCTTGTGGGTAAGAATCAAGGGCACCCTGTATGACTGAGTCAGTAAATGCCATAAAGGGCTGTACAAATTGACCTCTCTGTCAGTAGGTGGCACCTGCTGAAAGGTACAAGCTACAGCGTTGTTTTGGGGACCTATGATTGACTCTAACCTCTCAGGAGAAACACTCAAATGTCCCAGGTGGTGGGCAGGGCCTTGGAATTTCCAGGTGAGTCCTTATTCTCCACCATAGCAGAGACGAGTGAGAGAATGAACTGGGAAGGGCTTGGTTGAATGAGCCTGCCTTCAGGCTCCACAAAAGATGGTAAAGTAGCTGTTTTAACAGGGGTCAAAAGTCCACTCCCAGGCTTCTGGGGAAAGCCACTAGGGAGGGGCTGAAGTGGTCCTAGCCAGAAAGTCTGCTCATGGGGTGTGGCCATCTGATATTCACAATCTGGCTGTCAGGGACAGGCTTTGCTCTTCTGCCTTTCCTCTGCTCTATGGTCTCCCTCTGGCATCTGCCAGCAGGTGCTCAAACTAGCTGAGTTCCCCCACAATGGTGCTGTGGGCTGGAAGCTTCCCTGTCCAGGATCCCACCCTAGGCTGAGAGTATGGCTTTCCTGTGGGGCGAGGAGTGCTTCAAGATTGTGTCGCAGCTGGAACTCACACTGCATTCTCTTTTTAGCTCTTCCCTCGTGGGCTCCCTCACCTCCCAAGGTTAGTTCACAAATCTCCCCTCTGTGCCCCTAGCAACACAATAGTGTCCTGGGGTTACAGAATCTGGCCTGTGGGCCTGTCCCCAGGTCCCCAGAGATCTATCACTGACTGTGCCTGGGAGAAGCATACTGGTCCCAAGTTGCCTATGGGGTGCTCAAGCAGATTTGATGTCCCTCTGCTTGAGGGTGTGCCCTGCTCTTCTAGAACAGCTGGGCAAGCAGCACTGGGGAGGGCCAGAGAGCAGGGAGCTCACATTCCAAGCACCCCTTTGTCCACTGTACATCTTTAAGAGAAAATATTTGAGCCTCACTCTCCGTGGAAGCCCAAGCATATTCAATGCACCAACAGAGAGGAAACATCCGCTCCTGAGAGCCCTGGCTCAATCATGTCTCTTGGCACCCATGGATGGGGGAGGGGAAGGGAGGAAAAGATTCTGAATGGAGGAAAGCTAGCACTCTGGTCATCTCTGTCCCTCTTTCTGGAAGGCAGCTCACCCAGAATGTCCAGGCTCTGGGGTCATGGAGATCCCCCAGAACCCACTGGTCCCTGTGGCTCCCACAGACTGGGCTGGAGTTGGGAAATGTATGTGTGGGAACAAGAAAGACAAAAACTGAGTGGGTGAAGCCCCCTGAAAGGACAAAGGTACATGGTAGGTGGAGAAGCAGTATGGTACTTGCCATCTCAGCTCAGGTCTATAGTGACAGGAAGGCACCCCAAGGGGGCCAACAGCCTGGTGCTTTGTCCTCAAGAAGCTCCCAGTTCACTGGCAGCAGCAGTTTTTGGGCTCATGAGGGTAGAAAGGCTCTCCAGCAACTTGGGAGCCTGCTGACTGCCAAAGATGTGAGGGAGGGAGAAAAAAACTGCTCCACTTACCCTTTTCACTGGACAACAAACCTCTTGGGGGTTGATCTCTGCCAGCATCTTGCTCCTTCTTGTTTTACTCCACAATTTCTTTCCATGGAATCTCTTGCAGTTTCTGGCACATTTCCCTTGGAACTACACCTGATCTATGTTTGTTTGTTTCTTTTTCATTTAAAACTTTTCCTTCTTTCTGAGACAATCTGGCAGCTGGTGTTTCTGGTCAGTCATCTTGTCTCCAACAAAAAACCTTTTACATTTTTTAAGGAAACTTCAATTTTTATAATGGGTATACCAATTTACATTCCTATAAACAGTGTATAAGAATTTCCTTTTCTCAACACCCTTATCAACACTTGTTATCTCTTGTCTTTTTTATTACAGTCATCCTAACAGGTGTGAGGTTTTGATTTTCATTTCCCTGATGATTAGTGATGTTGAGCACCTTTTCATATACCTGTTGGCCATTTGTATGTCTTCTTTGTAAAAATGTCTATTTAGTTCCTCTGTCCATTGTTTAATTAGGTTATTTGGGTTTTTTTTCTATTGAGTTGTGTGAGTTCCTTGTATATTGTAGAAATATATGTATGTATACATATATAGATCCTCTTGTCAGATATATGATTTCCTCTTTTTTAATTCTGCATTTCTTATTGACTTTTCATTTTGTTAATTTTTTCTTTTGCTGTGCATATCTTAACCAAATTTTGCTTGGGGAAATCCATCCTCCCTTTACAGGAAGATAGGTATACAATAGATAGATAGATAGATAGAATTCTAAAGATGGCCCTCCTAAGATTTTCATCCCTGGTTATTCAGTTAAATGATAATCCATGTACTGCTGCTATGGAGGCACTTTGCAGATTTAATTAAGTCCTAAGTCAATTAACTGTAAAACGCAGAGGCTATCTAGGAGAGCCTGATCTGATCACATGAGACCTTTAAAAGGCAGAAGAGGAAGGAAAGATGTCAGAGATTTGAAATGTGAGAGGATTCCATGAACCATTGCTGGTTTAAAGATGGAGGGGACCACAGGAGAGGTAATGTGGGTGGCCTACAGGGAGCAGACTTCCAGCCATAGCCAGCAAGGAACTAGAGACCTCAGCCTTATAGCTACAGGAAACTGAATTCCACCAAAAATGTGAATGAGAAACTCACTCGTTTAATGAGAGGATGGCTCTTGAAATTTCTAATTTCCTATGGCTGCCATTACACATTACTACAAACTGACATTCATGTTCATGAATGAGCTCATAAGCAAATTTGTCCCCAGATCCTCTAAATAAGAACCCAGCCCAGCCAACATCTTGACTCTGGACTTTTGAGACCCTAAGCAGAAAATCCCATTGAGCCCAGACTTATGACCTATAGAACTGTGAATTAATAAATGAGTATTCTTTCAAGCCACTGAATTTGTGCTAATTAGCACACTATAAAATTAATATTCTCTCCAAATATACACACATACATATTAAATTGTTTACAAAGTGGCATTCTATTTTGTTCACTTGTCATTATTTTATATAAAATGTTGCACATCTTCAACATTTATGTTGCCAGATGGCTTTCGTAAATACCATCTAGTGGCTATTTAGTAGTTATCAAATTCATGTATTAGAGATTATTAATTAAGCCTCCTGTTGTTGTTCATTTAGATTCCTTTCTGTCTTCTATGGAAATGAATATCTTCATGTATATGAAATCTTAAAGATGGATTTTGGTAATCAACTTAAGACAGATTCAAAAAGTAGAATTCCTGGGTCAAAAGGAAGAGATATTTTATAGCCACTCATGTCATTATATGAATGATCAGGTCAATATAAAGTAAATATTAGCGAAAGTGTCCAAGAACACAGAGTTATTGTTCCTAGAAGTATAGAGAGTGAGGGTAAAAATAGCATGAGATGAGTCCAGAGAAATAGAAGTTTCCATTGTATGCAAAATATAGAAAGTCATTTTTGTTTTTCCCTTTTCATATTCTCCTGAAAGTGCTGTAGTTCTGGGGCTGCCGGCTCATGTCACACTTTTTCTTTAGCTTTTATTTGATAATGTTTGGCATTTCCTCTTTAAAGTGATATTTCTCTCTTGCTTAAATTGTCACAGTTTGGTATTGATCACACCTTGCTAGCTGCTAGGAAAACCCCAGATTAGAAAAGAGCCAACATTTGTTGAGTAGGGGGTGGGGAGAATGCCAGATTAAATGATTCATGTCAGCTATACGTGAAGGATGAACTAGAGAGCAGACACTGAAAGTGAGTTTTTCATGACATGCCCATATTGACAACAGATGTGTTAGAGGACTGTTTCGCAGAGGAAATAAGTGCAAAGATAGAGGATGAAAGAGGATGCAAATCTATTGTATCTTTTGAATTAGTGGATCTTGCTTGAATAGCATGTGTCTTAAAAAAATTGAATTAATATTAATTCCCATTGGTCCTTGTCCTAATTTCCTATGGCTGCCATTACGAATTACTACCAGTTGATGACTTAGAACAACTGAAATTTATTCTTTCATCATTCTGGATGCCAGAAGTGAGAAATAAAGCACTGGAAAGTCCACACCCACCTCTGGACATTCTGGGAAAAATGTTTCCTTGCCTCTTTCTCTGGTGGCTCCATACATTCCTTGGCTTCCTTGGCTTGTGGCTACATCACCCCAATCTCTGCCTTTGTCTTCGTACTGTCTTCTCCTCTGTGTCTCTGTCTTCTCTTTTGTCTTTTATAAGGAAGCTTGTCATTGGATTTAGGGCTCACCTGGGTAATCCAGAAAGATCTTATTGGTTAAATTCTTTAACCAATTACATATGCAAAGACCATTTTCTAAATAAGGATATATCCAAAGATTCTAGGGATTTTTATGTGAACCTGTCTTTTGGGGGGCCACGGTTTAACCCACTACAGTCCTTAATTTATCAGAAGTATACTATTTTAGGAAACAGTATGCATTTTGGAAAAAATTTGGCTTATGAGATAAGCCAAATTACTTATGACCCATCATTAATTAAGGTGAAAAATACTTCCAGGAAGTGGTTCAGCACATGACCATGATGGCAGGACACTAAAACAACCTCTCAGTGGTGACAACCCCAAGTCCACCTCCCTCTGTGTAGCTCCTTCATAAGTTTGGAAAACCACCTCCTATACATCTATGCAGTAAGCCTATGTTATTAGAAATTACCCACTAAGCAATGTTTATACGTTACCACCTCCGAGTGTAGCATTTGTCCATTTCCATGATGAGAATACTGCCACCATGACCTATTTCAAGCTGCTAATGTGACATCACTGAACACAAAGTTGGGATGGGACGTGCCCAGTTGGATCCAGTATACAACCATCAGTAGACAGACAGTATTACATTAGAACCCTTCTCTATGTCACATGCATTTTTAATTAAAGCTACTTATAAATATTTTATCTTCTTTTCTTCCTGAACTCTTTATAGAGACCAAGAATGGCCAGATTCAGTTCAGAAGCTTCTAAAGATAAATTAAAAAGAAGAGCAGCTGCCTGAAATTAAGCTTCAATGCATAGATAATACTATTATTTAGGATAAATCCACTGCTTATACCAGGAACAAAATAAATGGATTTTAAATATATGTCATATATTTTCCTCTAGTAGTGATTTCTCTTCATATTTTTTTAAAGTGGAGTATTAATTCCTCCCTGATAGTCAGAGTCATGAGTGAAAGGAAAAGACAGACCAATATCAAGGACATTTTTCACACCGAACCAGAATCATATGACTGCTCTTGCTGGTATGGAAGTGAGAGGTATAATTATTTGATCTTGAAAGGTACACTAATTTGAAATCCCATGTTAAAATTTTGGACTGCAAAATTTGCATTTCTAGTTGAAACCTAGCTGAATAACCCAATCTAGGAGGAAAAAGTTTCAGAGGAAAAACTGTTCTCTGTTCTACAAAAAACTGGGGGAAGTAAGATTAATTCAGGTAAGCAGTAATCATGGTATTGTTTACTGTTATAGTCCGTCTCAGGAAGTTACCTTGTGAGGGAATCGATTTTAATCCTTTCAGAAAAACACTTGCCCTGAATTTGTTTAAAAGAGTGTTTCTGGGATCTAAAGTATCTATGGATATTTTTTTAAAGCACTTATTTTTTTAAAATACTACACTACACATGATGCTGGGATTAGCACACAGGAGAAAGGGGAGATGGGTCCTGGAGTAGTTCAGGTGGTGCTGCTTCCCTTGGGTGGTCTGGGTAGACATCGGCAGAGGCTGCTGTTCTCCTCTCCAGGCAGCAGCATACAGAAGTTTCCTCAGGATTCTCCACAATCTTTCCTGTGACATCTTGGTAGGGCTACCACCTTGTCTTGTTATAAAATTGAAAATCTCATATCCCAGGATCATCTTTCCTCCTAGGTAAACTGGGACCAGAGGTTTGATCACCCAAGAGCCTGGTGGGGTTCCTGAAGGAAAATCCAGCCAGGACATGGGACTCCCCTCACACACTTCCCTCTGTGTCCCCAGGGGCTTCAGTCGCTGTGAGCCCACACTCAGTCTTCAGCAATTTAACACTCTGATTTAATCTTCCTATGGCGTTTGGTAGCTTCTGCACTGTGCTCAAGTTGTTTCTGCCTGCCAGCATCTGTGTCTTGAGTTGTTTGCCCTGCAACCTCAGTTATCTGATGGGTTTAAGAAAAGGCATTAATTTGCAGTTTTCCCAGCTTTTTTTCTATTGTAAGAATGAGAGCAATGTGCTTTCCAGTCCTCTACATCTTCCAGCTGAAACCAAAAGTCATCCTAAGGGTTTTCATAACTGACTCTAAAGTAAATAAACATGGATATGAAATGTAGGTATTTTTGCATGATTAATATTGACATAAACATCCAACATATTTAGAGAGTGAATCATAGTGCCTGGCATATAGTAGATGAGTAGATTCTCAGTAAATATTTGTTCTTTTCCCATGTTACCCTACTTTCCTCCCTCCTGCCAGTGTAGATTACATTGTTAATTTTTAAAAATTTTCACATATTTTCTTTGTCATTCTCTTTTAAAGAAGTAATCTAAAGAAGATAAAGGAGTGAATTTGTCTGGCATAAAGAATTGTCTAAAGAGCTCAGACTTGCATAACTACAGAATTTCTTAGCTGACACAGGTAAGGGAGATTAAGGAGAACCTTGTTCAACTGAGGTTTGATAATACTGATCAGGTCTATCTATCAAGCAAATGGCAGTAACACAAAGAATGCCCCAGAAATAAAATTCACTGGGCTTGGCAGGAAGCTCACAATGTTGACAGCCATATTGTACCTTGGGACCGTGATTTCTCTAGCTCTCCAAGTTCAGCTCGGTAAAATCTGCCCAGTTCTTATATCTCTAAGGAAAACTCTCCAGGCTGCAGGAAGTAATATTGATGATTTATTCAGTAGCAGACTTCTTTTTACATCATTTATACAAGCTTTTATAAATCTACAATGAGGAAATGTCCCTCTGCTGTGATGCAGAAATTTTATCTAAATCTAGACACAGGTAGAAGGTAGATACTAGCTTTTTATAGATAATACAAACCTCGAGTATTCGTTCTTATATACATTTTAGAACTACATTTACTATATTTTATAATCAATAGAATGCTCTTGTATGTCAGGAACTCTATAAAATGCTCTTACTGCAGTTTATCTAAAGCAACTCTATATAGGAAGGGATTCTATTTTCTTTATGATCTGGGCAGAACCACATATACTCTTGGCACATAACAAATACATATAAATAATGAAAAGAAACATTTTATATTTAATGCAGAAACATAACATCATTCTTATCATCCAGTAGATTGCCAGCCCTGCAGTAAAATTCTATTTTAATTATTTTTCTAACCCAAAATGCACATGAGTTTTTATTTTCTGGAAAATGTGAAGGTCTCTTGTTTTCAAAATTATAAGTTTTGTATTTTGAATTTATTTAATATTGACCTAAGAAGTTTGCTTAATTTATACTTAAAATTATATATTCCTCTGTGCTGACCTGTTAGCAATGCACTATAAATTAAGACTTACACATATTAAAAAATGAAATCCTTAACAGATTCAAGATATGATTGGTTTAGCCCTCTTCTACTTCAATAACAAAGCAACCCTCAAAGCAGCCCATTAACTGCTCTGTTTGTCTTGCCAACAATGTTCTTTCCCTTTGTAGTTTCATACTTATAAATTTCTGCCAACCCCTCCCTGCCACCTGCTGTGTATCTCCATGTAGATCTGTCTTTTGTTACCTGCCAGTCAAACATGCATTCTAAAATAGCACGCCCGAGAAGACTGCTGTACAGAGAATAAACATTCCACTGAGGAAAATGTATAGCAACTTCAGTTATTTACATGCATCACTAGGATGCTAATTTGGAGACAGTTGACTAGAGAGAACTGATTCTACTTCTCCCCCAAACCTCACTTGCCCTGAAATCTTTCTCAAGGCATTTAACCTCTTTGTGCTTTAGTTTCTATGTTTGTAAAATGGTAATTTTGTCTACTTCTTCATATCTGTTATGGCCCAAGAGGAATTTCAGGCAGCTAAGTGATTTAAAAAAAACAAAACAAACTAGGATCATATGAGATCATGTAAATGAAATTTTTCTAATCCATATAGTTCACTAAATAAATGCGAGGTGGCATTATTATATGATTAAAAGTCCTATCAAAGTAAACACCAGTAAAACAAAAATGTGTGATTTCAAAAGAAATTTTCAAGCTGCTACTGATGTATATTTACTTAAATAAATATATCAGTTATTTCGCCCCAGCTTAGTAATTGAGACAGACCCTCACTTAGAATTTGCTGTAGAATGATTATTTTTCTAGAATATTGTTGGTGAATATCTATGGGTTTGGCAGCCACAGATTGAACCAACTGCAGATAGAAAATATTTGAAAAAAAATAATGCAAATAAACAATATAGTATAACAACTATTTATATAGCATTTACATTATATTAGGAGCTATAAGTAATGCTAGCAACATAGCAGACTACCCAAGACTTAGGCTGGTTTGATTTAGAATTTTTTGACTTTAAAATGGTATCAAAGCCATAAGCATTCAGTAGAAGCCATAACATCATCACCTCAAGTCTTAAGGAGCTCCTTGGCTTACAATGGGGTTACACCTGATAATCATAAAGTCATAAGTTGAACCATCCTAAGACGGGAGCCAGGACCGTCTTTATTTACCTTAAAACAAGAATAACTGAAATAAATAATAGCCACAAGTAATTTCAGAATATCATATTAATTAGGATTTTGGCCAGTAAACATTTTTATTAAACTTCTACAAATAAAAAAAAAGATATGGGTTTTTGTTGTTGTTTTATTCTTTGATGATTGGCATAAATAGTGAATGGTTTGAAGTTAGGCAGTGGCAAGCAGAAGAAAATTAACAATTGACAGTGTGACCCACTAATAACAAGGAAACATCATATAAGTCAGAAGATATCTAACTAATTAAAATACATATTTATTTTTTAATTAAGGAAGCCCTGGTATTACCTAAACTTTACTGGCACAAGGTTTCCAGAGAAGGCAGTGGCCCATTTTAATGAGCGTGGCTCATGTCGCAGAGGCTCTAAAGGCCACTGGGAGAAAACTGCATGTCCAAAGAATGATAAAGATCATTTTTTTCCACTTCAAAGGTGGTTCAGAAACCTAAGTATTGCTTGTTAACCTTTTAACTAGTTGAAAAAGACCTGCTCTTTTAGTGTTAGCAAATTTCAAAAATTTAGGCAATATCGATTCTTTTCTTCCAAAGGTAAAATAAAGCACTATAAATACTATCCTCATTAATGACTGACCAGCTTGGTGATTCCAACATAGTGTTAATGAAGCTAAAATTGAGATTCATTCTTCTATATTTAAGGCTATGGTTTTTTACATGCCTAGCAAAAACTAGTAAATCTTTTAAATGGAGCATATAAAAGACTGTACCTTAGCAGAGTAGGTCTACCATTGCTGAAAGCCTTAAGGTTTTGGTTCCCCATATTGGTAACTCAGTAGAGGAGTCATCCTTCCATCTGGAAGGTAGTGACATCATTATTTTATTTTTATTCTTTTCTGATATAAGCTCAAACATCATATTGAAACATAGTTTCAATCTAAGCACAGTCCTCTCCAAATCTTTAACAGCATTTAGAAACGTCCTTTTTGTAATAAAAGTATTGATGCCCCTTTCTTTAAATTTAGTGCACTGCAGGTGATACAAAAACAGGCAACGTTATCATCTTTGGGAGAGAGCACTGTGTTACAACACCGGGAGTATGAAGAAGTTTTGCAGAGTAACTGGGAGGCTGCAGCACACAGGGAGCTTTATCTGGCGCCGGCGAGTAGAAGAGGCAGAAAATGAAGCTGGACAGGTGAGTACAATGTGCAATGTAAGGAGGCTTTGAGCCTCAAACTTGAGCCAGAATATTTATAGTATATCTATTTTACAAATATTGACGTGAATGTGACACTAGCATTAGATCCCTTCACCCAAATCATAGTCCCCAAAATTGCTTTTTTAATCTTAATTTTTGGTTCCATGTACTTCCTTCTCATTGAATATGCAGTCAATGAAATGTTTTTCCTACAAGTGTGCTCTTCTTTTTAAACCATATGAAATTATTCAGCATTGTGGCTCTGGGTCATGATTTCACATACTTAGTCAACTTATTAAAGAGCACGAGTGATTTCTCTGGGTTTCCCTGGGCATCCTTGCTAGTCACATGCTCACACACACGCACACACACACACACACACATGCATGCAGACATACACAGAACTATAAACTGCGGTACACACAGCCTTTCCTGTGAGTCACTAAATAGGTGCTGAGCATTTTTGTCAGGAAGGTTTTCTGAATGTTTCTATTCAGGGATGCTTTATTTGATGACAACAAAATATCTTCTAAGCCAAGGTCTGTGTGGTTTTGCAGCCTCTGGTTTGGCCGTAATAGAGCAGACAAAAGCAATTGAAGGATGACAAATGACATTGTGTCAGAGGAGACTGGATGCCTCGAATGCTACCGCCTCTTGTCAGCAATCTATAGCAAGCAGGAGTACCACGACAAAGTAGAGAAGGACACTGTTCAGAGTCTTTTGGATTCATGGGTAGAAAATGGTGTGCACTTAACTGATTTTCTGATTTGTACATTTTTAAGACTAAGAAGTCTTATCAGCACCCACTGGCCCCCCAGCAGCCACAGATCCCTTCAGAGCACAAAGCACACATCTAATCACATTGCTGTTTTGCTCGAACCCCCCAAACTCTCCATTACTCTCAGGGTAACAAACAAGCTGCTCGGTTCGGCTCTGTATTTGCATCTCACGTCATGTTCTTGCTCCTTCATTCTCAGTTCCTCAAACAGTCCAAACAGTGAGCACCAGGACCTGAGAAGAGGCTGTCGGAGTGGTCCAGATGGACACATGGTCAGGGCAAATGCCTGCCCCCAAATCTTATTTTCTTTTGGGTATATCACACAGCCTCTCTGTAAAGGGATCAGGACATCTCACTGTCACTCATTTATAGATGGAAAATAGGTGAATTTGCCAGGACTACATAATTTCTCCATGAAAAAATCAGGAACAATGTGTTTAGATTCTCACCCCACTGCATTTACTTCACACACTATGCCAACTAATACATAGGAACAAGAATATAAATTTTATTATTTAAGCAGGATTTTCTTCATCTCACCTACTCTCAACTTGGCTTAATTTCTAACCTGTAGTCACTTGATGCTGTAGACCAAAGAAAAACCAAAAAGCCGTAAAGTCATATGTGAATTTTTTACCAAAAGAACCTTCTTGACAACGCTTTTGAGATATGAACACTTAATAAAATCAAGACATTAAATCAAGTCCATGATTCTTGAAGAAGACCCCCAAAGCAGTCACTGCAGCAACAAAAATAAATAAATGGGATCTGATCAAATTAAAAAGCTTCTGCACAGCCAAGGAAACCATCATTAGAGTGAATAGACAGCCTACAGAATGGGAGAAAAATATTTGCTCTCTACACATCTGATAAAGAGCTGATAGCAAGAATCTATCTAGAACTTAAAAAAATCAAGAAAAAATCAAATGACTCCATCAATAAATGGGCAAAGGAAATGAACAGAAACTTTTCAAAAGAAGACAGAATAATGGCCAGCAAACATATAAAAAAATGCTCAACATCTCTAATCATTAGAGAAATGCAAATCAAAACCATGAGATATCACCTAGCCCCAGTGAGATTGGCCTGTATCAAAAAACCCCAAAACAACAAATGCTGGTGGGGATGTGGAGAGACAGGAACACTCTTACACTGCTGGTGGGACTGCAAAGTAGTGCAACCTCTGTGGAAAAGAATCTGGAGATACCTCAAAGAGCTAAAAATAGAAATACCATTTGATCCAGCAATAGCACTATTAGGCATCTACCCAAAAGAGGAAAAGATATGCTATAATAGAGACACCTGCACCCGAATGTTTATGGCAGCACAATTCACTACTGCAAGGATGTGGAAACAACCCAAGTGCCCATCAATCCATGAGCGGATTATTAAAATTTGGTATATGTATGCAATGGAATATTACTCAAATATAAGAAATGACAGTGATCTAGAACCTCTTGTATTTTCCTGGATTGAACTTGAGCCCATTATCCGAAGTGAGGCACCACAAGAGCGGAAGAATGGGCTCCACTTGTACTCGCCATCAAATTGGTACTAACTGATGAACACTGGGGTGCTCACATGGCAGTAATATTCTCCAGGGATAAGGGGGATGAGGTGGGAGTAAACCCGCAACTAAAGGACACAGTGAGCATTGTAGAGGGGAAGAGCATGCCTCTAACCCTTGCTTGGGTGAGGCAAAGACATAAAATGTAACCAAAATGTTTGTACCTTCATGATACCCTGAAATAAAGAAATAAATCGAGTCCATGAGTTAAAATTAGTATTCGATCAGTCATAATGTAAACTTATGTAGTAAAATCTAAGATCATTGGCATGTTTGTGGAATGAATCTTCTGATTAGTTGGCATTATTTGATTTTATAAATGAACCTTTTTTAGCATATATTTTTTTCAGGGTTCCACAACAACTTTGGATTATCTTCAGAATTATCATCTTTAACTTGGTGTTCACAGCATCCCACATTCTGATCTCAAACTAGTGCCTCTCTCCCCTGTCTCTCTCTCCCCTTCTTCCTCCTCCCTCTCCTCTCATCCCCCCATTCCCCTCCAGCTGAACCCTCTACTCCAGCTGAATTGTTGTCTAAATAGTTATGGACATTTTCACATCTGTATGCACATGTGTCCTTGGAATAGCTGCCCCGCCCTGATCTGATTCCCACTTATCCATCAAGACACAGTTGTGTCCACCTCCCTCAGGAAGCCCTTCCTACCCATCCCTGTTCCCAGTGACCTTGCTCCCTCTGTTTTTAAAACACAAAAGCCATCATGTATGGCATTGTCTATAATCTCCTGAACAGAACTGGAAGTTCCTTGAAGACATGGACAGTTCAATGTTTACATCATTGAGCTGAGCATCTTGTAGCTTGGTATTCAACATATACGGCATTGAAATAAAATTCGTATGCAGCTTGCACATTAATAAGACATTTACAAATGAATATAAATGTTATAGAAACACCATACCTTTTCATTTTTCCTGCTAAAGCAATTAGTTGAAGTTACTGAAGTCATAAGAACACACAGGCAAAGTAAAATTCCAAATGACTAAATTACATCATAAAATTAAATACTGAGTTACTTTTAAAATATTAATATTATTAATATTGCTGAAAAGCAAGTACAAAGATATTTGGAGAAATGGATTTGAACCTGAACCCTCAACACAGAAAACTATATCAATCTTGAAACAAATTATGTGAATATTCATTACCTGAAAAATCTTTTTAATAGCATTTTATTAATATTTTATTGACAAATCATAATTGTATAGATTTATGGGTTACATCTGATGTTTGATTTATAAATTCCATATATACAACGTGGAATAATTAAATCAAGCTAATTAACATAACCATCACTTCACTTAACATTTTTTGTAGTGAAATATTTGAAGTTTCTTAATTATTTTGAGATTTGCAATACATTATTGTTGACTATAGGCGCCCTGCTGTGCAATAGATCTCAAAACTTATTCCTCCTGCATAACTAAAGTTTTGTACCCTTTGGCTAACAGCTCCCCGTTCCCTCCCCAGCTGCCTCCAGCCTCTGGTGACCTTCATTCTATTCTCTACTTCTATGAGTTCAGTTTTTTTGGTTCCACATATAAATGAGATCGTGCAGTATTTGTCTTTCTGAGCCTGGCTAATTTCACTTGGCATAATGTCCTCAAGGTTCATGCACATTGCAATGACAGGATATCCTTTTTTAAGGCTGAATAGTACTCCAGTGTGTGTGTGTCTGAAAAATCTTTTTAACACCTGCCTTCTTAAGTGATGTTCTATAACAGCATAATTTTCTTTACAAATATATATACATGTGCATATACACATATTACTAAATACACTAATACATTGCTTTGAAAACAAAGGTATTAATGATCATTAGAGGACAGATATATAAAGAGTAGAATACTGGGCTAGTAATAATAATTAAATTGTGTTGATCACTTACTGCATAACAGGTACTATTTTATTACTTTTACATGTACTAATATTATTAATTTAATCTTCACAACAATCCTGTGAAATAGGCATTAATGTGATCCCCATCCTAAGAGAGGTTAACTTATAGATAAGTGACTTTTCCAAGGTCGCATAACAAATACAACTAATATTTAAATCCAAAATTTGCCTATTTTAGTCCTACCCCTATTAAATATCAGTTAATCAAAACATACACACCCCACTGGTCTATTTTAACAGTTACATTTAAGAGAATATTTGCTTGTTTTATATGAAACTAAAGTGAAAAGTTTTTGTTTATTTAATGCATTTTATTTATTTAAGACATCTGTTCAGTTTTTGATAATTATAATAATTAACATTAAATTGTATGTACTAATTTTAAGATGTATAATCTATATTTTAATTGATAGCAACTATTAACCTTTGTCTTTATTGAATTAACATGTTCATAATGATCACTGTTAAAATGGAAAATTGTTGGGGATAATTTCTTCACTGTAAATCAAAAAAAATATGTAAAGAAAATCCTCATAGACTGCATTCAATACAATACTCATTCTTTACACAAAAAGAAATTTAGGAGGCAGAGATCACACATATTTTAAATATTTGAATACCTTTCATATGGCAGGAGAAACTCATCATGTATTGTTCTAGACTAAGCCGCAAATTTCGTCTTAAAATAATGAAAGATATTCTAGTAATTAAAACTTTCTGCCAGTGAAATAGGCTTTCTTAAGAAGTAATGAGCATCTGGACATGGAGATATTTAAGCACAGACTGGATGACGACGTCAGTGATATTGTAAAAGGCATGACTGTATCCAGTGTTAAGCTGGGTTAGGCAACTACTCTTAGATTCTGTGGCAATAAGAAATTTTTATTACAAACTCCATTTATAGTGAAAACAGCTGAAAGCCCCAGTTTTCTTCCAGGTCAAAGCCAGTGGGAAATGATGTGCTATAATAGAAATCGCCTGAATTCCCTGCAGGCACCTTCAGCCTCTTTTCATCCATAAGGTTAGCTCCACAGGGAAATTACACATTTCACTCTTCTCCACTTTGGAACCAGCAACTTACACTGTGCTGGGACTCTGGAAAATAATAGGAATTGGGTCATTTGTGGGCCAGTATTGTCTGGTTCCATGGTGATGATTACTGCATTCATCATTTAAATTCTTGTGTGTGAAGAGAGTGGTTTCCACAAACCTGTTGGGATCTAGTTTTGTGACATAAGGATATGTATGTTTTTAAAAAATTATTTAGAGCTATAAAACAGTGGAAGAAATAAGATCAACAGACCTGGATGAAAATGGGTGGACTCTAACACGTCAGGACATGAGATACTATTTTATATAGACTCAAGTTTTCCTGTTTTTTCTTTTTACATCTTTCTTCTCTCAAATAATTGAATGCCTCTAGGTTGTTTTCTTTGAGTTATTTGAAGCTGAAAAAAGAGATTTCTAAAAAGTGAAATTAGTCCAGTTTATGCTTTGCTGCTATGTTAACTAGGTACCAGATTGCAGAATCCTTTGTCTGGCTTTGTTTGGGGAAGTAAGGTATAAGTTGGGCGCCATGATTCTACTGATCATAAAGAGAACTGCATGAACTTACAAGAAGGATCATTTAACATCAGTTAAGATCTGTTCTACGTGAACCAAAATCCTGTTAGGACAGTGGTTCTCAATTGAGGGGATTTTGTCCCGGAGGGAACATTTGGCAATGCTTAGAAACTTCTAAAAAAAAAAAAAAAAAAAAACCACTTTATTGAAATACAACCAACGTAGAAAAAGCTGTACATATTTAATGTATGCAACGTGATGAGTTTGGAGATAAGCATATACCTGTGAAACCATCACCACAGTCTGTCCCATAAACCTATACATCACTTCCAAAAGTTTCCTCCCACCCTTTTATTTATTATTCTTAATTTTTTGTGTGATAAGGATACAATATTGGATCTACCCTTCTAATAAATGTTTGAGTATATAATACAGTATTAAGTATAGGCACTAAGCTATACAGTAGGTCTTGAGGATTTATGCATTGTGTATAACCAAAACTTTGCACTCTTTGACTAATGGCTCCCCATGCCCCATGCTCCCAGCCCCTGGCAACCACCATCTCACTCTCTGCTTCTATGAGTTTGACTATTTTAGATTCATCATGTATGTGGAAAGATGTAGTATTTGTCCTGTGTCTGGCTTATTTCACTTCGTGCAACGTCTTCCAGGTTCATTCATGTTGCGGCAAATGGCAGGACTGCCTTCCTTTTCAAGGCTGAATAATAATCTATTGTATGTGTATATTACAATTTCTCCATCAATTCATTGTTAATGGAATGAACACGAGCATGCAGATAGCTCCTCAAGATCCTGGGTTCAATTCCTTTGGATATATACCCAGAAGCAGGATTGCTGGATCATGTGGTAGTTCTACTTTCAATTTTTTGAGGAACCTTCATACTGTATTCCACAGCAGCCGCACCAATTTTCATTTCCACCAACAATGTACAAGGGTTCTTTTCCCCACATCCTTGCCAACATTTGTTATCTAGGCTTTTTGTTTGTTTGTTTTTTGAGCATAGCTATTCTAACAGTGTGAGGTAATGTCTCATCATGATTTTTATTTGAATTTCCCTCATGATTAGTGATGTTGAGCTCCTTTTGGTATACCTGCTGCCCATTTGTATGTCTTCTTTACAAAAAAATGTCTATTACGTTCTTTTGTCCATTTTTTTAATTGGGTTATTTGAGGGTTTTTTTTGCTTTTGAAGTGTAGGAGGAGTTCCTTGTATATTTTAGATATTAACCTCTCATAAAATATATGGTTTTCCGTTATTTTTTTCCCATTTCGTAGGTTGTCTTTTTATTTTGATTGTTTCTTTTTGCTGTGTAGAAGCTTTTTAGTTTGATGTAATCTTGCTTGTCTATGTTTTCTTTTATTGCCTGTGCTTTTGGTGTCATATTCAAAAAATTATTGTCAAGGCCAATGTCAAGAAAATTTTCTCACTATGTTTTCTTCTAGGAGTTTTATGATGTTTAAGTCATAAATCCATTTTTAGTTTATTTTTATGTATGGTTTATGATAAGCATCTAGTTTCACTTTTTTGCATGTGGATTCTGCTTTTCCCACCATCATTTATTGAAGAGTCTATCCTTTTCCTATTGTATATTCTTAGTTCCCTTATCAAAGATCAGTTGACTATAGGTGTAGGTTTATTTCTAGACTCTCTATTCTGTTCTATTGGTATATTCTGAGATCTTTGTGTGTTGGAGAATGTCTTTTTTTTTCTGTTCTCACAGTCAAATGCTATTCAGGCTGGGTAAAACTTCTAGATGGAAGAGAAATATTATTGTCTTTGGAATTTTGGCAGCTAAACTCCACTATCTTCTAGCTTCCAGTGCTGCTGTTGAGATCCATTGACAGTGTTATTCTTGAGCCTTTATATGTAATCTTTTATTTCTTCTCTCTGGGAGCTTTTAGGATCTTCTCTTTGTCCTCACATTCCAGAAATTTCATGAGTGTTACCAGGAATATTATCAGGCAATTCTATGCAAGAACAGCTAACAGGGGATAGACTCAGGAGACAAGCATTAGCAGATTCCTTTATTAATTTAGGAATGATCTAATGAGGGCCTGTCCTGGTGTTGGCTTCATATTGGCTGGCAAGAAGCATACAGCAGAAAGACATTTTAAAAATCAAGATAAATGAAAGGACATCTTTGAAGATATCAAAAGTTTAGACTGATTGGGAGAATGATAGACCTAGTGATAGAAATGGAGAGACAGCATTTTTAGGTAAAATGTTAAATCTGTGTTTAGATGTACTAAATTGGGGATAAATCATCCAAACAGAAAAGTTCATTAGGCTTAGAGGAAGGTTTGACCTAAAGGCACCAATTTTGAGAGTCCTTGGTATAGGAGTGATGTTAATCCTGCAGGTAGTCTGAGACTTTCATTGGAGAATGAGAATAAGATATGAACAGGTGCTTCCCAAGATCTGATTTTAGGAAGCATCCATAGTTAATGAAAAAGCAGAAAGTGAAGGGGACAGTGAAGGACCAGAAGTAAATGAGCTAGGCAAACCAGAGATGTGTAATGTCTTAAATTTCCTTTGCTATCTTACAGAGTTAGGTATTAAAGGAGTACACAGAAATACATCTTTGAAAGAGTGTCATCATTGCTCCGTGTTTGTAATAGTGCTGTGCTTCTGTATCTTACTGCCTAAGGCATTTGTACTATAATTTGATTACATCATCTGTTATTCTCTAAGAATTGTCATTAGACTCGTATTTTTCTTCCTCCTTTTATGACACCCCCAAAACGTGACTGCTGTGCAGAATCAGGATGCTTTTTGCCACCAGCTGCCCATGGCTCCCTCAGTGAGGATCGGAAAAGAGCATTGTAGACAGTTTGCATGTTGGCAGGTCGGCCAGAGTAATTTCCAGATTGGCGTGCATGTGTCATATTTGCAAGGAGTGTGGCTGAATTTATGACCTTATTGATACTTAAATGCTGTTTTTAGAATTGTCAGGTATCAACCCTTCCAAAAAATAAGGAATTGTCATTATTTTGATGGTTCTTCCTTTTAATTCCTTATGTTAACTTTGTGCAATCTGTATATTTTTAATGTTTATGAACAATATTTGTATTCACATCATTCATCTATCTTGGAAGCAAAGGTAAAGAGTAAGGGTTGGAATGAGTCTTGCTGAGGGAGAGTGAATAGCTGGATCACCCACCGAAGCATCTCAACCGTCGATGAACTCAGCTTATGAGTTCTTGCAAGGGGCCTGTATTCCTGAAAGTGGATGAGAAAATACTCACCATTTCTATTTGTTGGGCTTTAAATGGTAGTGATTCCTGTTGTTGACTGTTAGTGTTTGAGCTGAAGAAGTTATTTTTTACAGGCATTATCAATGATGACACCTAACAGATCAATGGAAAATATATTTATAAAAATACTTATAAAAATATATTTTCAGGAAATATGATGGAATAAGTACCTCATTCAGTGCCTAGGTTCCTCTGGTACATCCCACAGATGTAGGTATTTCTGCAGTTTATCTACCAATGCCCCTGGAATCTTATGAGAAATGTGAAACCCTTTCTGCAGTAAGAGACCATCAAGTGAGTGGAAACTAACTTAGAAAACTTGTTCTCCTTGTGCTCACTTTTAGTCAATTTTTACCATATTCAACACTGAAGTATGCCAGCAGGACATGTTCATTTCTACTTGAAGGCATTGTCTACTTCGGTAGGAGCAGGGACAACTTTAATTTCATTAGTTTAGTAGGAGTTGTATTTGAAAACCTGAGTTAACTGACAGCATAAAATGAAAGAAAAAAACAGGTTTCAGACTCCTTAGTGATTGGTAATACCGCTCCCCAGTTGACCACCCCTTTAACTGGCCTGTGGTTGACCCTTAAAACCCTTCGTAATGAAAATTCAGTACACCATTTCTGAAGTTAGAAAAAGTAAATGACCAGAGTACTTATACACATTCAGGTGTGCACACACATGAACAGGTATGAGTCTCCTTTTTTAGCCAAGCTTTCTAGCCCCAAAATGGGATATCCTAAACCAACCACAACTGAAAGTGGTGCTATTTCCCTTACTCTCTTTCGTGATCCCACCCAAACATCTCTCCTTACCTGTGGGTATCCTTTGATTGATGCACTATGACAGTCTTTGGTGAGGTGGGACCTTAAATAAAGTCCTTTAAAGTCTGGAGTACTGGTTAATACATTGGACCAGAAGTTCTAATTTCTGAATCAAGATCATGTTTTGCAACTTAAAGGGATTTACTGAAGAGTAACCAGGATAGTCAATGAGCCTGCCAGAGATTTTATCCAATGCAGAAATGAAAAAATTCTTCTGGTGAATAAATGTTAATGGGACTTTGGAAGATAAAACTAAAACTGCATTTTGAACACATACCATGAGTTGAACTTGTTTAAGTAACTTTTACAATAGTATCAAATGCAAAATTACATGTCGTATTGTAATATTATTCAACAAATATTTATTGGGTCACTGCTCTTTGCTTAGCGCTATGTTCACACTGGGGATACTGTTTTTGTATTAAGCAGACATTGTGCCTACCTTGAAACATTTTACCTGTTCAGGGAGCTGACATTCTGGGTGCACTGTCACCTAACCAGACTCCAGAATCACTGTACTCAGGTAACAAGTGGCTTCTGCACAAGTCCAGGGATCATGCATGGGAACAGAAGTGGGCATTCTAGCTGGAGAATTCTGAGAGCTCGTAGTTTAAATAGGTGACCTTCCCACTCTAGAGGACACAGCAATGACTGCAGTTTTCTCCTTATTCAGGGAGGTTTCCTCGAAACCGGTATTTCAACACTTCGCTAATTATTGCGGAGAAAGCCACTGAGGGGGTATAGTTCACATTTGCCATTTTGATAACCAGAAAATCTGAATCCAAAGAAAATGTATCAAAAACTCAAGTCCTCAGGGAAATGCAAATCAAAACCACAATGAGATATCACTTATCTCCAGTGAGACTGGCCTTTATCAAAAAGTCCCAAAACAATAAATGTTGGCGTGGATGCGGAGAGATAGGAACACTCATACACTGCTGGTGGGACTGCAAACTAGTGCAACCTCTGTGGAAAGCCATATGGAGATACCTTAAAGAGATGCAAGTAGA
>RJWJ010004117.1:19118-79139 GCA_004363605.1 Indri indri | reverse complement strand
AGAGATGGACACTCTTGGGACTGGGACTTGGGGGGAAGGGGGGCAAGGGCAACATACGTAACCTAAACATCTGTACCCCTATAAACAACAAACAATAAAAAACAAGACAAAAAAAAACTATACCCTCTGCTTTTGTCCCGAAATTTGTGCCATTCTGTAAATTGGGCCATTTCTGGTGGCTTTCTCTGAGAGAAAGTATGCGTTTGTATCTGTAACTGCATTCAGACTAAAAGTTTAATACTTATACAGAAAAGAATTCTGCTTTCTTTGGTGTGTTACTGTACAAACTATAAACACTGCTCTCTTTCCCAAAGTTGTGTTATCCTGTAAATTGGACCACATCTAACAGGTTACTCTGAAAGTACGTATGTGTTTCCATCTATAACTGCATTTGGACATAACATTTGATCCTTATAATGAAACGACCTCTGCTTTATTTGCTGTGTTTAACTAAAACTATACCAACTTCTTTCTTTCACAAAGTTATGTTATCCTGTAAATTAGGCCATGTCTAGCAGCTTTTTCTGAGACAATGTACTCATTTGTGTCTGCAACTCCATCCAGGCTTACAGTTTCACTCTTATGATATAAACACTGCTGCTTTCTTGGGTGTATTGGAGTACAAGTTATACCCATTGCTTTCTTTCCCAAAATTGTTCTATCCGTTAATGTAGGCCATGTCTAGCCGCTTTCCTGAGAGAATGTATGTGTTTATATCTGTAACTGCCTTCTGCCTAAAAGCTTCATACATATAATGCAAAGACTTCTGCTTTCTTAGGTGTGTTGGACTACAAACTATACCCACTGCTTTCTTTCCCACAGTTGTGCTATCTGTTAAATTGGGCCATGTGTAGTAATTTTCTCTGAGAGAATGTATGCGATTTTATCTGTAAATGCATTCGCCATTAATGTTTGATAATTATAACAAAAAGACTTCTGCTTTCTTGGAAGCGTTTGACTACAAACTATACCCACTGCTTTCTTTCCCAAAGTTGTGCTATCCTGTAAATTCGGCCATTTCTAGCAGCTTTCTCTGAGAGAATGTATGCGTCTGTGTCTTTAATTGCATTCGGCCTAAAAGTTTGATACGTATAAAGAAAAGGATTCTGCATTCTTTTGTGTGTTAGTGTACAAACTATAAACACTGCTCTCTTTCCCAAAGTTGTGTTATCCTGTAAACTGGGCCATGTCTAGCAGCTTTCTCTGAAACAATGTATGTGTTTGTGCCTGTAACTCCATTCAGCCTCATAGTTTTATAATTGAAATACCAAGACATCTACTTTCCTTGGTCTGTTTGACTCCAAACTATGCCCACTGCTTTCTTTCTCAAATTTGTTCTAATCTGTAAATTGGGCCATTTCTAGTAGCTGTCTCTGAGAGAATGTATCCGTTGGTAACTGTAACTGCATTCTGCCAAAAAGTTTGACACGTATAATGAAAAGACTTCTGCTTTCTTTGGTCTGTTATGTACAAACTATAAACACTGCTCCCTTCCAAAAGTTTTATTATTCTGTAAATTGCACCATTTCTAACAGCTTTCTCTGAGAGTACGTATCCATTTCTATCTATAAATTCATTTCTCCATAAAGTTTGATCCCTATAATGAAAAGACTTCTGCTTTCTTAAGTCTGTTTGAATACAAAAAATACCCTGTACTTTCTTCCCCAAAGATGTGCTATCCATGAAATTGGGCCCTGTCTGGCAGCTTTCTATGAGAGAATGTATGCGTTTGTATCTGTAACTCCATTCAGGCTAAAAGTTTGATACTTATAATGTAAAGACGTCTACTTTTTTGGTGTGTTAGTGTACAAACTATAAACACTGCGTTCTTTCCCAAACTTGTGTGACCCTGTAAATTGGACCATTTCTAGAAGCTTTATCTGAGAGTACGTATGCATTCGTATGTATAACTGCATTTGGCCAAAAAGTTTGACACTGATAATAAAAAGACTTCTGCTTTCTAAGGTGTGTTTGACTACAAACTATACCCACTGCTTTCTTTTGCAGAATTATGCTATCCTGTAAATTGGGCCATGTCTGGCAGCTGTCTCTCAGAGAATGTATACGTTTGTGTCTTTAACTCCATTGGGCCTAACAGTTTCATATTTGTAATGGAAAGACTTCTGCTTTCTTAGGTCTCTTTGACTACAAACTATACCCAGTGCTTTCTTCCCCAAATTTGTGCTATTCTGTAAATTGTGCCATTTCTAGCAGCTTTCTCTGAAAGAATGTATGCGTTTATGTCTCTAACTGCATTCGGCCTAACCATTTCATACATGTGATGCAAAGACTTCTGCTTCCTTAGGTCTCTTTAACTACAAACTATACGCACTACTTTCTTTCTGAAATTTGTGCTAATATGTAAATTGGACAATTTTTAGTAGCTTTCTCAAACAGTATGTATGCGATTTTATCTGTAACCGCATTTGGCATTAAATTTTGATACTTATAATGAAAACACTTCTGCTTTCTTAGGTGTGTTTAACTACAAGCTATACCACCTGTTTTCTTTTACAAAGTTTTGTTACCCTGTAAATTGCATCATGTCTAGCAGCTTTCTCTGAGACAATGTATGTGTTTGTGTCTGTAACTCCATTTGGGCTAAGAGTTTCACAGTTAAAATGCAAAGACATCTACTTTGCTAGGTCTGTTTGACAACAAACTATACCCATTGCTATCTTTGCCAAAGTTGTTATATCCTGTAAATTGGGCCATATCTAGCAGCTTTCTCGGACAGAATGTATGCCTTTGTATCATAACTCCATCTGGCCTAACAGTTTCACACTTATAATGAAAACACTTCTGCTTTCTTGGATGTATTGCACTACAAACTATACAGACTACTTTCTTTCCCAAAGCTGTGCTATGTGTTAACGTGGGCCATGTCTAACCGTTTTCTTTGAGAGAATGTATGCATTTGTATCTGTAACTGCCTTCTGCCTAAAAGTTTCATACTTATAATGCAAAGACTTCTGTTTCTTAGGTCTGTTTTACTACAAACTATACCCACTACTTTCTTTCCCAAAGTTGTGCTAATCTGTAAATTGGGACCTCTCTAGCAGCTTTCTCTGAGAGAATGTATGTGTTTGGGTCTGTAACTGCATTCGGCATAAAAGTTTGATACTTATAATGAAAACACTTCTACTTTCTTTGGTGTGTTAGAGTACAAAGTATAAATACTGCTTTCTTCCCCAAAGTTGTGCTATCCTGTAAATGGGACAATTTCTAGCAGCTGTCTCTGAGAGTACATATCCGTTTGTATCTATAACTTCATTTCGCCAAAAAGTTTGATACTTATAATGAAAAGACTTCTGCTTTCTTAGGTGTGTTTAAATACAAACTGTACCCACTGCTCTCTTGCGTTAAGTGGTGACATTTTGTAAATTGGTCCATGTCCAGCAGCTTTCTCTTAGAGAATGTATGCGTTTGTGTCTGTAACTCCATTCGGCCTAACAGTTTAATGCTTGTAATGGAAAGACTTCTGCTTTCTCAGGTCTCTTTGACTACAAACTATACCCACTGCTTTCTTCCCCAAATTTGTGCTATTTTGTAAATTGGGCCATTTCTGGCAGCTTTCTCTGAGAGAATGTATGCATTTGTGTCTCTAACTCCATTCAGCCTAACAGTTTCATACATGTAATGGAAGGACTTCTGCTTTCTTAGGTCTCTTTTACTACAAACTATACCCACTGCTTTCTTTCCAAAATTTGCGCTAATATGTAAATTGGGCCTTTCTAGCAGCTTTATCTGAGAGAATGTATGAGTTTGTATCTGTAACTGCCTTCTGCCTATAAGTTTCATATCTATAATGCAAAGACTTCTGCATTCTTAGGTCTGTTTGACTACAAACTATACCCAGTACTTTCTTTTCCAAAGTTGTGCTTTCCATTAAATTGGGCCATGTCTTGGAGCTTTCGCTGAGACAATGTATGCATTTTTATCTGTAACTGCACTCGGCCTAAAAGTTTGACACTTATAATGAAAAGACTTTTGCTTCCTTTGATGTGTTAGTGTACAATCTATAACACTGCTCTCTTGCCCAAGGTTGTGTTATCATATAAATTGGGCCATGTCTAGCAGCTTTCTCTGAGTGAATGTATAAGTTTGTTTCTGTCACTCCATTCGACCTAATGGTTTCATACTTATAATGAAAAGACTTATGCTTTGTTAGGAGTGCTTGACTACAAACTATACCCAGTGCTTTCTTTCACATATTTGTGCTAATCTGTAAATTGGGCCATTTCTAGCAGCTTTCTCTGAGAGAATGTATGCCTTTGTATCTCTAAATCCATCTGGCCTCACAGTTTCACTCTTATAATGAAAACACTTCTGCTTTCTTGCATGTATTGGACTACAAACTATACCCACTGCTTTGTTTCCCAAAGTTGGGTTATCCTGTAAATTCGGCCCTGTCTAGCAGCTTTCTTGGAGAGAATGTATGAGTTTGTGTCTGTAACTCCATTCAGGTGGACAGTTTCATACTTGTAATAGAAAGACTTCTGCTTTCCTAGGTGTTATTTGACTACAAACTATACCCACTGCTTTCTTTCCAAAATTTGTGCTGATCTGCAAATTGGGCCATTTCTAACAGCTTTCTTTGTCAGAATGTAGACATTTGTATATGTAACCCCATTTGCCCCAATAGTTTCATAATTATAATTCAAAGACTTCTGTTTTCTAAGGTGTGTTTGACTAAAAACTATACCCACTTTTTTCCTCCCCACAGTTGTGCTATCCATTAAATTGGGTCATGTGAAGCAGCTTTCTCTGTGAGAATGTATGCATTTGTATCTATAACTGCATTCGGCCTAAAAGTTTAATGCTTATAATGGAAAGAATTCTGCTTTCTTAGGTCTCTTTGACTGCAAACTATAGCACTGCTTTCTTTCCTGCAGTTGTGCTATTCTGTAAATTTGGCCATTTCTGGCAGCTTTCCTGAGAGTATGTATGCTATTGTATCTGTGACTGCAATCAACCTTAAAGTTTGATACTTTTAATGAAGAGACTTCTGCTTTCTTAGCTATGTTTATCTACAAAGTATGCCACCTGTTTTCTTTCACAAAGTTGTGTTATTCTGTAAATTGGGCCATGTCTAGCAGCTTTCTCTGAGACAATGTATGCGTTTGTGTCTGTAACTCCATTAGGCCTAATAGTTTCATAATTAAAATGCAAAGGCATCTACTTTCCTGGGTCTGTTTGACTATAAACTACACCCACTGCTATCTCTCCCAAGGTTGGTCTATCCTGTAAATTGGGCCATGTCAAGCTACTTTCTCTGAGAGAATGTATGGCTTTGGATCTGTGACTCCATCCTGCCTTACAGTTTCACACTTACAATGAAAACAATTCTGCTTTCTTGGGTGTATTGGACTACAAACTATACCCACTGCTTTCTTTCCCAAAGTTGTCCTATCCGTTAACGTGGGCCATGTCTAGCCGCTTTCTCTGAGAGAATGTATGCATTTGTATCTGTAACTGTCTTCTGCCTAAAAGTTTCATACTTATAATGCAAAGACTTCTGCTTTCTTAGGTCTGTTTCACTACAAATTATAACCACTATCTTTCCTAAAGTTGTGCTATCCACTAAATTGGGCCATGTCTTGGAGCTTTCGCTGAGACAATGTATGCACTTTTATTTGTAACAGCATTCGGCTTAAAAGTTTGATACGTATGATGAAAAGACTTCTGCTTTCTTTGGTGTGTTAGGGTAAAAACTATAAACACTGCTCTCTTGCCCAAAGTTGTGTTATCATATAAATTAGGCCATGTCAAGCAGCTTTCTCTGAGAAAATGTGTGCGTTTGTTTCTGTAACTTCATTCGGCGTAACGGTTTCATACTTACGATGAAAAGACTTATGCTTTGTTAGGAGTGCTTGACTACAAACTACACCCAGTGCTTTCTTTCATATATTTGTGCTAATCTGTAAATTGGGCCATTTCTGGCAGCTTTCTCTGAGAGAATGTATGCGTTTGGTTCTCTAACTGCATTCGAACTAACGGTTTCACATGATAATGAAAAGACTTCTGCTTTCTTAGGAGTGTTTGATTACAAACTTTACCCACTGCTTTGTTTTGCAAAGTTTTCTATCCTGCAAATTGGGGCCTGTCTAGCAGCTTTCTCAGAGAGAATGTATCAGTTTGTGTCTGCAACTCCATTTGGGCTGACAGGTTCATACTTGTAAGAGAAAGACTTCCGCTTTTTAGGTATATTTGACTACAAACTATACTCATTACTTTCTTTCCAAAATTTGTGCTAATCTGTAAATTGGGCCATTTCTAACAGCTTTCTCTGGCAGAATATAGACGTTTGTATATGCAACTCCATTCGCCCCAATAGTTTCATAATTATAATTCAAAGACTTCTCCTTTCTAAGGTATGTTTGACTAGAAACTATACCCACTGTTTTCTTTCCCACAGTTGTGCTATCCGTTATATTTGGTCATGTGAAGCAGCTTTCTCTGAGAGAATGTATGCGTTTGTATCTATAACTGCATTTGGCCTAAAAGTTTCATACTTATAATGAAAAGACTTCTGCTTTCTTAGGTCTCTTTGACTGCAAACTATAGCACTGCTTTCTTTCCTGCAGTTGTGCTATTCTGTAAATTCGGCCATTTCTAGCAGCTTTCCTAAGAGTTTGTATGCTATTGTATCTGTGACTGCAATTGGCCTTAAAGTTTGATACTTATAATGAAAAGACTTCTGCTTTCTTAAGTGTGTTTATCTACAAATATACCACCTGATTTCCTTCACAAAGTTGTGTTGTCCTGTAAATAGGGCCATGTCTAGCAGCTTTCTCTGAGACAATGTATGTGTTTTTTTCTGTAACTCCATTCGGCCTAATAGTTTCATAATTAAAATGTAAAGACATCTACTTTCCTGGATCTGTTTGACCACAAACTATGCGCACTGCTATCTTTCCCAAGGTTGGTCTATCCTGTAAATTGGGCCATGTCAAGCAGCTTTCTCTGAGAGAATGTATGGCTTTGGATCTGTGACTCCATCCTGCCTTACAGTTTCACACTTATAATGAAAACACTTCTGCTTTCTTGGGTGTATTGGACTACAAACTATACCCACTGCTTTCTTTCCCAAAGTTGTCCTATCCGTTAATGAGGGCCATGTCTACCTGCTTTCTCTGAGAGAATGTATGCATTTGTATCTGTAACTGTCTTCTGCCTAAAACTTTCATACTTATAATGCAAAGACTTCCACTTTCTTAGGTGTGTTTGACTAAGAATTATACCCACTACTTTCTTTCCAAATGTTGTGCTATCCATTAAATTGGGCTCTGTCTAGCAGTTTTCTCTGAGAGGATGTATGCATTTGCACTGTAACTGGATGCAGACTAAAAGTTTGTTACTTATAATGAAAAGACTTCTGCTTTCTTTGGTGTTTTAGTGCACAAACCATAAACACTGCTTTCTTTCCCAAAGTTGTGTGATCATGTCAATTGGGCCATTTCTAACAGCTTTCTCTGAGAATATGTATGTGATTGTATCTGAAACTGCATTCGGACTTAAAGTTTCATACTTATAATGAAAATACTTCCCCTCTCTTAGGTGTCTTTAAATACAAACTATAACCACTGCTTTCTTTAACAAAGCTGTGCTATCCTGTAAATTGGCCCAAGTCCAGCAATTTTCTCTGAGAGAATGTATGCGTTTTTGTCTGTAACTCCATTCGGCCTAACAGTTTCATATTTCTAATGGGAAGACTGCTGCTTTCTTTGGTCTATTTGACTACAAATTAGACCCACAGCTTTCTTTCCCAAAGTTGTGTTATACTGTCAATGGGGCCATTTCTAACAGCTTTCTCTGAGAGTATGTATGCGATTGTATCTGAAACTGCATTGGGCCTTAAAGTTTGATACTTATAACAAAAAGACTTCTGGATTCTTGGGTGTAGTGGAGTACAAACTATATCCACTACTTTATTTCCCAAAGTTGTGCTATCCATCAACGTGGGTTATGTCTAGCTCCTTTACCTGAGAGAATGTATGCGTTTGTATCTGTAACTGCCTTCTGCCTAAAAGTTTCATATTTATAATGCAAAGACTTCCTCTTTCTTAGATCTTTTTGACTGCAAACTCTACCCACTACTGTCTTTCCCAAAGTTATGCTATCCATTAAATTGGGCCATGTCTAGGAGCTTTATCTGATACAATGTATGCATTTGTATCTGCAACTGCATTCAGCGTAAAAGTTTGATAGTCATAATGAAAAGACTTCTGCTTTCTTTCATGTGTTAGTATACAAACTATAAACACTGCTCTCTTTCCATAAGTTGTGTTATCCTATTAATTGGGCCGTGTCCAGCAGATGTCTCTGAGAGAATATATGTGTTCATCTCTGTAACTCAATTCGGTCTAATGGTTTCCTACTTATAATCAATAAACGTCTACTTTCTAATGAGTGTTTGACTACAAACTTTAGCCACTGCTTTGTTTCCCAAAGTTGTGCTATCCTGCAAATAGGTCTTGTCTAGCAGCTTTCTCTGAGAGAATGTATGCATTTGTATGTGTAACTGCATTGCAAATAAAAGTGTCATACTTATAATGCAAAGAGTTCTGCTGTCTTAGGTGCATTTGATGACAAACTATACCCACTGCTTTCTTTCCAAAAGTTGTGCTATCCATGAAATTTGGCCATGTCTAGCAGCTTTCTCTGAGAGAACGTCTGTGTTTCTATCTGTGATTCCGTTTGCCCTGACAGTTTCATAATTATAATGAAAACATTTCTGCATTCTTAGGTGTGTTGGACTACAAACTATACCAACTACTTTCTTTCCCACAATTGTGCTCTCCATTAAATTGGGCCAGGCGTAACAGCTTTCTCTGAGACAATGTATGCATTTGTATCTGTAACTCCATTTGGCCTATAAATTTCATACTTACACTGAAAATACTTCTGCTTTCTTAGGTGTGTTTGACTGCAAACTATACCCACTATTTTCTTTCCCAAAGTTGTTCTATCATGTAAATTAGGTCATTTCTAGAAGCTTTCTCTGAGAGAATGTATGTGTTTGTACCTGTAATTGCATTCGGCCTAAAAGTTTCGTAATTATAATGAAAAGACTTCTGCTTTCTTAGGTCTGTTTGACTACGAACTATACCAACTGCTTTCTTTCCCAAAGTTGTGCTACTCATTAAATTGGTCCATGTCTACCCGTTGTCTCTGAGAGAATGTGTCCTTTGTATCTGTCACTCCATTCGGCATATAATTTTCATACTTAAAATGAAAAGAATTCTGGTTTCTTAGGTGTATTTGACTGCAAACTATATCCACTGTTTTCTTTGTGAAAGTTGTGCTATCAGGTAAATTTGGCCATTTCTAGAAGCTTTCTCTGAGAGAATGCATGCGTTCGTATCTGTAACTGCATTCCACCTAAAAGTTTCATAATTATAATGAAAACACTACTGCTTTCTTAGCTCTGTTTGACGGTGAAATATACCCACTGCTTTCTTTCCCAAAGTTGTGCTCTCCATTAACTTGGGCCATATTTAGCAGCTGTCTCTGAGAGAATATTTGCCTTTGTATCTGTCACTCCATTTGGCCTATAAGTTTCATACTTATAATGTTAAGAGTTCTACTTTCTTTGGTGTATTTGACTACAAACTATACCCACTGCTTTCTTTCCCTAAGTTGTGCTATCAGTTAAATTGGGTCATGTCTAGCAGCTTTCTCAGACACAACATATGCATTTCTACGTGTAACCCCATTTGGTCTATAATTTCATAATTATAATGCAAAGACTTCTGTTTCTTAGGTGTGTTGGACTACAAACTATACCCACTGCTTTTGTTCCCACAGATGTGCTATCCATTATATTGGGCCATGTCTAGCAGCTGTTTCTGAGAGAATGGTTGCCTTTGTATCTGTCACTCCATTCAGCGTATAAGTGTCATACTTATAATGAAAAGACTTCTGTTTTCTTAGGTGTATTTGCCTGCAAACTATACCCACTGCTTTCTTTCCCAAAGTTGTGCTATCCAGTAAATTGGGCCATGTCTAGCAGCTTTCTTAGAGAGAATGTATGCCTTTGTATCTGTAAGTCCATTCAACCTTACAGTATCATACTTACAATGAAAAGGCTTCTGCTTTCTTACATGTATTTGAGTGCAAACTATACAGACTGCTTTCTTTCCCAAAGTTGTGCTATCCGTTACATTGGGCCTTGTCTAGCACCTTTCTCTGAGAGAAGGTATGCATTTCTATCTGTAACTCCATTCGGCCTAAAAGTTTGATAATTCTAATGCAAAGACTTCTGCTTTCTTAGGTGTGTTGGACTACAAAATATACCCACTGATTTCTTTCCCAAAGTTGTGCTATCCTTTAAATTGGGCCATGTCTAGCAGCTTTCTCTGAGAGAATGTATTCGTTTGTATGTATAACTGCATTCCGCCTAAATGTTTCATACTTCTAATGCAAATAGTTTTGCTTTCTTAGGTTTATTTGACTACAAACTATGCCCACTGTGTTCTTTCCCAAAGCAGTGCTATCCGTTACATTGGGCCATGTCTAGCAGCTTTCTCTGAGAGAATGTATTCGTTTGTATGGGTAAGAGCATTCCGCCTATAAGTTTCATACATATAATGCAAAGAGTTTTGCTTTCTTAGGTGTATTTGACTCCAACTATACCCACTGCTTTCTTTACCAAAGTTGGGTTATCCATGAAATTGGGCCATGTCTAGCAGCTTTCTCTAAAAGAATGTATGCGTTTCTATCTGTAACTCCATTTGGCCTATCTTTCATACTTATACTGAAAAGACTTCTGCTTTCTTAGGTGTATTTGACTGGAAACTATACCCACTATTTTCTTTCCCAAAGTTGTGCTATCGTGTAAATTGGGCCAATTGTGGAAGCTTTCTCTGAGAGAATGTAAGCGTCTGTATCTGTAACAGCAATTGGCCTAAAAATTTCATAATTATAATGTAAAGAATTCTGCTTTCTGATGTCTGTTTGACCACAAACTATTCCCACTGCTTTCTTTCCCAAAGTTTTGCTTCCTGTTAAATTGGGCCATGTCTAGCAGCTTTCTCTGAGAGAATGTATCCCTTTGTATGTATAAGTCCATTTGCCCTCACAGTTTCATATTTAAAAGGAAAAGACATGTGCTCTCCTTGGTGTGTTTGACTGCAAACTATACAAACTGCTTTCTTTGCCAAAGTTGCGCTAGTCTTTAAATTTGGCCATGTGTAGCAGCTTTCTCTGAGAGAATGTATTCGTTTGTATCGGTAATGGCATTCCGCCTAACAGTTTCATACTTCTAATGTAAAGAGTTCTGCTCTCTTAGGTGTGTTTGACTCCAACTATACCCACTGATTTCTTTCCGAAAGTTGTGCTATCCATTAAATGGGGCCAAGTCTAGCAGCTTTCTCTGAGAGAATGTAAGCGTTTGTTTCTGTATCTGCATTCCCCCTAAAAGTGTCATAATTATAATGCAAAGAGTTCTGCTTTCTTAGGTGTATTTGACTACAAACGATACCCACTGCTTCCTTTCCCAAAGTTGTGCTACCCGTTAAATGGGGCCATGTCTAGCAGCTTTCTCTGAGAGAATGTATGCGTTTGTATCTGTAAGGCCATTCGGCCTTACAGTATCATACTTATAATGAAAAGACTTCTGCTTTCTTAGGTCTGTTTGACTAAAACTATACCCACTGCTTTTTCCCAAAGTTGTGCTACCCGTTAAATGGGGCCATTTCTAGCAGCTTTCTCTGAGAGAATGTATGCGTTTGCATCTGTAACTGTATTCAGCCTAAAAGTTTGATACTTATAATGAAAAGACTTCTGCCCTCTTAGGTGCGTTAGTCTACAAACTAACCAACTGCTTTTTTTCCCAAAGGTGGATTATCCTGTAAATGGGCCAAGTCCAGCATATTTCACTGAGAGAAAATATGCGTTTGTCTCTGTAACTCCATTCGGTCTAATGGTTTCATATTTATAATGAATAAACTTCTGCTTTCTTAGGAGTGTTTGACTACAAACTTTGCCTACTGCTTTGTTTCCCTAAGTTGTGCTATCCTGTAAATTGGGATATGTCTAGCAGCTATCTCAGACAGAATGAAAGCATTCGTATCTGTAACTGCATTCCACCTAAAAGTGTCACACTTATAATGCAGAGTTCTGCTTTCTTAGGTGTATTTGACTACAACCTATATCCACTACTTTCTTTCCAAAAGTTGTGCTATCTGTGAAATTGGGCCGTGTCTGGCAGCTTTCACTGAGAGAATATATGCATTTCTCTGTGTAACCCCATTCGGCCTAACAGTATCATAATTATAATGAAAAGACTTCTGGTTTCTTAGGTTTGATTCATTACAAACTATACCCACTGTTTTCTTTCCAAAGATTTGCTATAGTGTTAATTGTGCCATTACCAGGTTTCTCTAAGAGAATGTAAGCGTTTCTACCTGTAACTGCATTTGCCCTAAAAGTTTCATAATTATAATAAAAAGACTTTTGCTTCCTTAGGTGTATTTGACTGAAAACTATACAAACTGTTTTCTTTCCCATAGTTGTGCTGTCCTTTAAATTGGACCATGTCTAGGAGCTTTCTCAGAGAGAATGTATGCCTTCATATCTTTAAGTCCATTCAGCTTACAGTTTCATACTTATAATGCAAAAACTTCTGCTTTCTTAGATGTGTTGGACTACAAACTATACCCACTGCTTTCTTTCCCACAGTTGTGATATCCGTTAAATTGGGCCATGTGTAGCAACTGTCTCTGAAAGAATGTATGCGTTTGTATCTGTAACTCCATTCCACCTATAAGTTTCATACTTATAATGAAAAGACTTCTGGTTTCTAAGATGTGTTTGACTACAAAACATACCCACTGTTTTCTTTCCAAAGCTGTGCTATCGTGTAAATTGGGCCATTTCTAGAAGCTTTCTCTGAGAGAATGTATTTGTTTGTATCTGTGACTGCATTCGGCCTAAAAGTTTCATAAATGTAATGAAAACACTACTGCTTTGTTAGGTCTGTTTGATGGTGAAATATACCCACTGCTTTCTTTCCCAAAGTTGTGCTCTCCGTTAAATTGGGCCATGTTTATCAGCTGTCTCTGAGAGAATATTCACCTTTGTTTATGTCACTCCATTTGGCCTGTAAATTTCATACTTATAATGCAAAGAGTTCTGCTTTCCTTGGTGTGTTTGACTACAAACTATTCCCACTGTTTTCTTTCCCAAAATTATGCTCTCCTGTAAATCGGGCCATTTCTAGAAGCTTTCTCTGAGAGAATGTATTTGTCTGTATCTGTAACTGCCTTCCACTTTAAAGTGTCATACTTATAATGCAAAGACTTCTGCTTTGTTAGGTGTGTTGGACTATAAACTATACCCACTGCTTTCTTTCACAGAGTTGTGCTCTCCCTTAAATTGGGCCACGTCTATGAGCTTTCTCTGAGAGAAAGTATGCCTTTCTATCTTTAACTCCATTCGGCCTAATAGTTTCATAATTATAATGCAAAGAGTTCTGCTTTCTTAGGTGTGATGGACTACAAACTATACCCACTGCTTTCTTTCCCAAAGTTGTGGTATCCTGTAAATTGGGCCATTTCTAGAAGATTTTTCTGAGAGAATGTAAGTGTCTGTATTTCTAAGAGTATTTGGCCTAAAAGTTTTATAATTAGAATGAAAAGAATTCTGCCTTGTTAGGTCTGTTTGACTACCAACTATTCCCACTGCTTTCTTTCCCAAAGTTATGCTATCCATTAAATTGGGCCATGCCTAGCGGCTTTCTCGGAGAGAATGTATGCCTTTGTATCTATAAGTAAACTCACCCTCACAGTTTCATACTTACAATGAAAAGACATCTGCTTTCTTAGGTGTGGTTGATTGCAAACTATGCAAACTGCTTTCCTTCTGAAAGTTGTGCTATCTTTTAACTTGGGACTTGTCTAGCAGTTTTCTCTGAGACAATGTATTTGTTTGTATCTATAACTGCATTCAGCCTAAAAGATTCACACTTACAATGCAAACAGGTCTGCGCTCTTAGGTGTATTTGACAATCAGCTATACCCACTGCTTTCTCTTCCAAACTTGTGTTATCCTATAAATTGGGCCATTTCTAGCAGCTTTCTCTGAGAGTATGTATGCGATTGTATCTGTAACATCATTTCGCCTTAAAGTTTGATAATTATAATGAAAAGACTTCTGCTTTCTTAGGACTCTTTGTCTACAAACTGTACCTACTTCTTTCCTTCCCAAATTTGTGATAATCTGTAAACGGGCCATTTCTATCAGCTTTCTCTGAGAGAATGTATGCATTTGCATATGTAACTGCATTCAGCCTAAAAGTTAGATACTTGTAATGAGTAGACTTCTGCCTTCTTAGGTGTGTTAGTCTACAAACTATAGCTGTTGCTTTCTTTCCCAAAGTTGGGTTATCCTGTAAATTGGACATGACCAGCAGCTTTCTCTGAGAGAAAATATGCGTTTGTCTCTGTAACTCCATTCAGTCTAACGGTTTCATACTTAAATTGGGACATGTCTACCAACTTTCTTTGAGAGAATGTATGACTCTGTATCTATAAGTCCATTTGCCCTCACGGTTTCACACTTATAAGGAAAAGACATGTGCTCTCCTTGCTGTATTTGACTACAAACTATACAAACTGCTATCTTTCCCAAAGTTGTGGTATCCTTTAAATTGGGCCATGCCTAGCGGCTTTCTCTGAGAGAATTAATTCGTTTGTATCCGTAACTGCATTAAACCTAAAAGTTTCATACATATAATGCAAAGAGTTCTGTTTTCTTAGGTGTATTTGACTCCAACTATACCCACTGCTTTCATTCCCAAAGATAGGTTATCCGTGAAATTGGGCCATGTCTAGCAGCTTTCTCTGAGAGAATATATGCCTTTGTATCTGTAAGTCCTTTCAGCCTTACATTTTCATACTTATAATGAAAAGACTTCTGCCTTGTTAGTTATATTTGACTGCAAAGTATAAAACTACTTTCTTTCCCAAAGTTGTGCTATCCTTTACATTGGGACATGCCTAGCAGCCTTCTCTGAGAGAATGTATTCATTTGTATCTGTAACTGCATTCCGCCTAAAGGTTTCATGCTTATAATGCAAAGAGTTCTGCATTATCAGCTGTATTTGACTACAAAATATACCCACTGCATTCTTTCTGAAAGTTGGGTTATCCATTAAATTGGGCCTTCTCTAGCAGCTTTCCCTGAAAGAACGCATGCATTTCTATCTGTAACACCATTCAGCCTAATAGTTTCATAATGATAATGCCTAGAATTCTGCTTTCTTAGGTGTGTTGGGCTACAAATTATACCCACTGCTTTCTTTCCCAAACTTGTTTTATCCTATAAATTGGGCCATTTCTAGCAGCTTTCTCTGAGAGTGTGCATGTGATTGTGTCTGTAACGTAATTTGGCCTTAAATTTTGATACTTATACTGAAAAGACTTCTGCTTTCTTAGGTACATTTGACTGTAAATTATACTCACTGCTTTCTTTTCCAAAGTTGTGCTATCCATTAAATTGGGCCATGTCTAGCAGCTTTCTCTGAGAGAATGTATGCCTTTGTATCTGTAAGTCCATTTGGCCTTACAGTTTCATACTTATAATGAAAAGACTTCTGCTTTCCTAGTTCGGTTTCAGTAGAAACTATACCCACTGCTTTCTTTCCCAATGTTGTGCTAATCTGTAGATTTGTGCCATTTCTAGCAGCTTTCTCTAAGAGAATGCATGCCTTTGAATCTGTAACTGCATTCGGCCTAAAAGTTTGGTACTTATAATGAGAAGACTTCTGCCGTCTCAGGTGTGTAAGTCTACAAACTATACCCACTGCTTTCTTTCGCAAAGTTGTGCTATCCTTTAAATTGGGCAATGTCTAGCAGCTTTGTGTGAGAGAATGTAGGCGTTTGTATCTGTAACTGCATTCCACCTAAAAGTGTCATATTAATAATGTAAAGAGTTCTGCTCTCTTAGGTGTATTTGACTGCAACCTATACCCACTGCTTTCTTTCCCAAAGTTGTGCTATCCGTGAAATTGGGCCATGTCTAGGAGCTTTCTCTGAGGAAATCTATGCCTTTCTATCTGTAACTCCATTCGGCCTAAAAGTTTCATAATTACAATGAAAAGACTTCTGCTTTCTAAGGTGTATTTGATTGCAAACTAAACAAACTGCTTTCTTTCCAAAAGTTGCGGTATCCTTTAAATTGGGCCGTGTCTAGCAGCTTTCACTGAGAGAATGTATTCGTTTGTATCTGTATCTGCATTCCACCTAAAAGTTTTATACTTACAATGAGAAGAGTTCTGGTTTGTTAGGTGTATTTGACTACAAACCTTACCCACTGCTTTCTTTCTCAAAGTGGTGCTCTCCGTTAAATTGGGCCATGTCTAGCAGCTTTCTCTGAGAGCATGTGTGTGATTGTGTCCGTAACCTCATTCGGCCTTAGGGTTTGATACTTATGATGAAAAGACTTCTGCTTTCTTAGGTCTGTTTGACTGCAAACTATACCCACTGCTTTCTTTCCCATATGTGTGCTAATCTTTAAAATGAGCCATTTCTAGCAGTTTTTTCTGAGAGAATGTCTGCATTTGCATATGTAACTGCATTTGGCCTAAAAGTTTGATGCTTATAATGAATAGACTTCTGCCTTCTTAGGTGTGTCAGTCTACAAACTCTACCCACTGCTTTCTTTCCCAAAGTTGTGTTATCCTGTAAATTGGGCAATTTCTTGCAGCTTTCTCTAAGAGAAAATATGCGTTTGTCTCTGTAACTCTACTCGGTCTAACGGTTTCATACTTATAATGAAAAAACTTCTGCTTTCTAAGATGTGTTTGACTGCAAACTATTCCCACTGTTTTCTTTCCCAAAATTGTGCCATCCTATAAATGAGGCCATGTCTAGCAGCTTTCTCTGAGAGAAAGTATGCGTTTGTATCTGTAACTCCATTTGGCCTAACAGTTTCATACTTATAATGCAAAGACTTCTGCTTTCCAGGGTGTGTTGGACTACAAACTATACCCATTGCTTTCTTTACCAAAGTTGTGCTATCTTATAAATTGGGCCATTTCTAAGAGCTTTCTCTGAGAGTATCAATGTGATTGTATCGGTAACAGCAGTCGGCCTTAAAGTTGGATACTTATAATGGAAAGACTTCTGCTTTCTTAGGTCTCTCTGACTGCAAACTACACCCACCGGTTTCTTCCCAAATTTGTGCTAGTCTGTAAATTGGGTCATATCTAGCAGCTTTCTCTGAGAGAATGTTTGCATTTCCATGTGTAACTGCATTCGGCGTAAAAGTTTGACACTTATAATGAAAAGACTTCTGCTTTCTTAGGTGTGTTAGTCTACAAACTATACCCACTGCTTTCTTTCCCAATGTTGTGCTATCCTGTAATTTGGGCCATGTCTAGCAGCTTTCTATGAGAGAGTGTGTTTGTATCTGTAACTCCATTCGGCCATACACCTTCATACTTATAATGAAAAGACTTCTACTTTCTTAGGTGTATTTGACTGCAAACTATACCCACTGTCTTCATTCCCAAAGTTTTGCTGTCCTGTAAATTGGGCCAAGTCTAGCAGCTTTCTCTTCTAGAATGTATGTGTTTGTATCTGTAATTCCATTTGGCCTAACAGATTCTTAATTATAATGAAAAGACTTCTGCTCTTTCAGGAGTATTTCACCACAAACTGTAACCACTGCTTTCTTTCCCAAACTTGTGCTAATATAAATTGAGCCATGTCTAGCAGCTTTCTCTGAGAGAATGTATGCATTTGCATCTGTAACTGCATTCGGCCTAAAAGTTTGATACTTATAATGAAAAACCTCTGCTTTCTTAGGTGTGTTAGTCTACAAACTAAACCCACTGCTTTCTTTCCCAAAGTTGTTCTATCCTGTAAATTGGGTCATTTCTAGGAGCTTTCTATGAGGGAATGTATGTGTTTGTATCTATAACTGCATTTGCCCTGAAAGTTCCATAATTATAAGGAAAAGACTTCTGATTTCTTAAGTGTGTTTGACTACAAACTATACCCACTGCTTTCTTTCCAAAGGTGGTGCTATCCTGTACATTGGGCCATGTCTGGCTGCTTTCTCTGAGAGAATGTATGTGTTTGTATCTGTAACTCCATTCAGCCTTACACTTTCATACCTATAATGAAAAGACTTCTGCTTTCTTAGGTGTATTTGACTGAAATACATACCCACTGATTTCATTCCAAAAGTTGTACTAATCTGTAAATTGGGCCATGTCTAGCAGCTTTCTCTGAGAGAATGTATGCGTTTGCATCTGAAACTGCATTCGGCCAAAAACTTCGATACTTATAATGAAAAGACCTCTGCTTTCTTAGGTGTGTTAGTCTAAAAACTATACCCACTGCTTTCTTTCCAACAGTGGTGCTATCCTGTAGATTGGGCCATGTCTGGCAGCTTTCTCTGAGAGAATGTATTCGTTTGTATCTGTAAGTTCATTCGCCTAAAAGTTTCATACTTACACTACAAACAGTTTTGCTTTCTTATGTGTATTTCACTACAAATGATACCCGCTGCTTCCTTTCTCAATGTTGTGCTATCTGTTAAACCGGGCCATGTCTAGCAGCTTTTTCTGATAGAATGTATGCGTTTCTATCTATAACATCTTTCTGCCTAATAGTTTTATAACTATAATGCAAAGACTTCTGCACTCTTAAGTGCATTGGACTACAATCTATACCCTCCGTTTTCTTTCCCACGGTTGTGCTGTCCTTCAAATTGAGCCATGTCTAGCAGCTTTTTCTGAGAAGATGTATGTGTTTCTATCTGTAACTACATTCGGCCTAATAGTTTCATAATTATAATGCAAAGACTTCTGCTTTCTTAGGTGTGTTAGACTACAAACTATACACACTGCTTTCTTTCCCAGAGTTCAGGTTTCCCTTAAATTGGGCCATGTCTAGCAGCTTTCTCTGAGAGAATGTATGCATTTGTATCTGTAACTCAATTTGGCCTATAAGTTTCATACTTATAATGAAAAGATTACTGCTTTCTAAGGTGTGTTTGACTGCAAAGTATACCCACTCTTCTCTTTCCCAAAGTAGTGCCATTGTGTAAATTGGGCCATTCCTAGAAGATTTCTCTGAGAGAATGTTTGCCTTTGTATCTGTAAGTCCATTCAGCTTATAGTTTCATACTTATGATGAAAAGACTTCTGCTTTTTTAGGTGTATTTGACTGCAAACTATACAAACTGCTTTCTTTCCCAAAGTTGTGCTATCCTTTAAATTGGGCCATGTGTAGCAGCTTTCTCTGAGAGAATGTATTTGTTTGTATCTGTAAATGCATTCTACCTAACAGTGTCATAATTATAATGCAAAGACTTCTTCTTTCTTAGGTGTATTTGACTGCAAAGTACGCCCACTGCCTTCTTTCCCAAAGTTGTGTTATCCTATAAAATGGGCCATTTCTAGCAGTTTCTCCGAGAGTATGTATGAGATTGTGTCTGTTACAGCATTTAGCCTTAGAGTTTGATACTTAAAATGAAAAGACTTCTGCCTTCTTAGGTGTGTTTGTCTGAAAACTATACCCACTGCTTTCTCTCCCAAAGTTGGGTTATCCTGTATATTGGGCCGTGTCCAGCAGCCTTCTCTCAGAGAAAATATGCTTTGTCTCTGTAAATCCATTCGGTCTAACGGTTTCATACTTATAATGAATAAACTTCTGCTTTCCCAGGAGTCTTTGACTACAGACTATACCCACTGCTTTCTTTCCCAAAGTTGTGCTATCCGTTATTTTGGGCCATGTCTAGCAGTGTTCTCTGAGAGAATGTATGCTTCTGTTTCTGTAACTCCATTCCGCCTAATAGTTTCATAATTGTAATGAAAAGACTTCCGCTTTCTTAGGTGTATTTGACTGTAAACTCTACAGACTGCTTTCTTTCCCAAAGTTGTGTTATCCTTTAAATTGGGCCCTGTCTAGCACCTTTCTCTGAGAGAATGTTTGCGTTTGCATCTGCAACTGCATTGGGCCTGAAAGTTTAATACTTATAATGAGAAGACTTCTGCTTTCTTAGGTGTGTTAGTCTACAAACAATACCTATTGCTTTCATTCCCAACGTTGTGCTATCCTGTAAAATGGGCCATGTCTGGAAGCTTACTCTGACAGAACATATGCTTCTGTTTCTGTAACTCCATTCAACCTAATGGTTTCATAATTGTAATGAAAACACTTCTGCTTTCTTAAGTGTGTTTGACCAAAAACCGTACCCACTGTATTCTTTCCCAACGTTGTGCTATCCTGTAAATTGGGCAATGTCTAGCAGCTTTCCATGAGAGAATGTATGCGTTTGCATCTGTAACTGCATTCGACCTATGAGTTTGATACTTATAACGAAAAGACTTCTGCTTTCTTTGGTGTGTTAGTCTACAAACTATACCCACTGCTTTCTATCCGACAGCTGTGCTATCCATTAAATTGGGCCATGTCTAGCAGCTTTTTCTGAGAGAATGTATGAGTGTCTATCTGTAACTACATTCATCCTAATAGTTTCATAATTATAATGCAAAGACTTCTGCTTTCTTAGGTCTCTTTGACTACAAACTATACCCACAGCTTTCTTTCCCAAAATTGTGTTATCCTGTAAATTGGGCCATTTCTGATGGCTTGTTCTTAGAGTATGCATGCGATTGAATCTATAACAGCATTCAGCCTTAAAGTTTGATACTTATAATGAAAAGACTTCTGCTTTCTTAGGTCTCTTTGACTACACACTATACCCACAGCTTTCTTTCACAAGTTTGTTCTCATCTGTAATTTGGGCCATGTCTAGCAGCTTTCTCAGAGAAAATATGCGTTTGTCTCTGTAACTCCATTTGGACTAACGGTTTCATGCTTATAATGAAAAAACTTCTGCTTTCTTAGGAGTGTTTGACTACTAACTATACCCACTTCTTTGTTTCCCAAAGTTGTGCTATCCTGTAAATTGGGCCATGTTTAGAAGCTTTCTCTGAGAAAATGTATGCGTTTGTATCTATAAGTCCATTCGGCCTTACAGTTTCATACATATAATGAAAAGACTTCTGCTTTTATAGGTGTATTTAACTATAAACTATACCAACTGCTTTGTTTCCTAATGTTGTGCTACCCTGTAAATTTGGCCATGTCTGGCAGCTTTCTCTGAGAGAATGTATGCATTTGTATCTGTAACTCCAGTCGGCCTATAAGTTTCATACTTATAACGAAAAGACTTCTGCTTTCTCAGGACTATTTTTCTACAAACTATACCCGTTGTATTCTTTCCCAACGTTGTGCTATACTGTAAATTCGGCAATATCTAGCAGTTTTCTCTGACAGAATGTATGCATTCGTATCTGTAACTCCATTCAGCCTATAAGTTTCATACTTATAAGAAAAGACTTCTGCTTTCTAAGGTGTGTTTGACTGTGAACTATACCCACTGTTTTCTTTCCCAATGCTGTGCTATCGTGTAAATTGGGCCATCTCTTAGCTTTCTCTGAGAGAATGTAATCGTTTGTATCTGAAACTGCATTTGGCCTAAAAGTTTCATAATTATAATGAAAAGACTTCTTCTTTCTTAGGTCTGTTGGACTACAAACTTTACCCACTGCTTTCTTTCACACAGTTGTGCTATCCATTAAATTGAGCCATGTCTAGCAGCCTTCTCTTCCAGAATGTAAGCGTTTGCATTTGTAACTGCATTCGGCCTAAATGTTTCATACTTAGAACGCATAGAATTCTGCTTTCTTAGGTGTATTTCACCGCAAACTGTACAAATAATTTTCTTTCCCAAAGTAGTTCTATCCGTTAAGTTGGGCTGTCTTTAGCAGCTTTATCTGAAAGAATGTATTCATTTGTATCTGTAACTGCATTCCGCCTAAAATGTCCATACTTATAATGCATAGAATTATGCTTTCTTAGGTGCATTTGTCTGCAAACTGTACAAACTCCTTTCTTTCCCACACTTGTGCTATCCATTAAATTGGGCCATGTCTAGCAGCTTTCTCTGAGAGAATGTATGCCTTTGTACCTGCAAGTCCATTCTCTCTAACAGTTTCATACTTGTAAAGAAAAGACTTCTGCTGTCTTAGGGGTTTTTGACTGCAAATTACACAAACTGCTTTGTTTCCCAAAGTTGTGCTATTCTGTAATTTGGGAAGTGTTCAGTAGCTTTCTCTGAGAGAATGTATGCGTTTGTATCTGTAACTCCATTCGACCTATAAGTTTCATACTTATAATGAAAAGACTGCTGCTTTCTAAGGTGTGTTTGACTGCAAACTATAGGCAGTTTTCTTTCCCACAGTTGTGCTATCCATTACATTTGGCCATGTCTAACAGCTTTCTCTGAGAGAATGTATGCCTTTGTATCCGAAACTCTATTCGGCCTATAAGTTTCATACTTGTAATGAAAAGACTTCTGCTTTCTAAGGTGTGTTTGACTGCAATCTATATCCACATCTTTCTTTCTGAAAGTTGTGTTATCTTGAAAAATTGGGCAATTTCTCGCCACTTACTCTGACAGTGTGTATACGATTGTATCTGTAAGTGCACTTGGGCTTAAAATTTGATGCTTATAATGAAAAGACTTTTGCTTTTTTAGGTGTGTTTGACTGCAAACTATACCCCCTGCTTTCTTTCCCAACGTTGTGCTTTCCCATAAATTATACCATGTCTGGCAGCTTTCTCTGAGATAATTTATGCCATTGTACCTTTAACTCCATACAGCCTATTAGTTTCATAATTATAATGGAAAGCCTTCTGCTTTCTTAGGTCTGTTTTGCTACAAACTATAGCCATTGTATTCTTTCCCAACATTGTGCTATCCTATAAATTGGGCTATGTCTAGCAGCTTTCTCTGACAGAATGTATGCATTTGTGTCTCTAACTCCATTCAGCCTATAAGTTTCATCCTTATAATGAAAAGACTGCTGCATTCTAAGGTGTGTTTGACTGCAAGCTATACCCACTGCTTTATTTCCCAAAGTTGTGTTATTGTGCAAATTGGGCAATTTCTTGCAGCTTTCTCTGGGAGTATTTATGGAATCGTATCTGTAAGTGCCTTTGGCCTTAAAGTTTGATACTTATAATGAAAAGACTTCTGCTTTCCTAGGTGTGTTTGTCTACAAACTATAACCCCTGCTTTCTTTCCCAAAGTTGTGCTACCCTGCAAATAGGGCCATGTCTGGCAGCTTTCTCTGAGAGAATTTATGCATTTGTACCTTTAATGTCTTTTGGCCTATTAGTTTCATAATTATAATGAAAAGCCTCTGCTTTCTTAGGTCTGGTTTACTAGAAAGTATACCAATTGCTTTCTTTCCCAAAGTGGTGCTATCCGTTATTTTGGGGCCATGTCTAGCAGCTTTCTCTGAGAGAACATATGCTTCTGTTTCTGTAACTCCATTCCGCCTAATAGATTCATAATTGTAATGAAAAGACTTCTACTTCTTAGGTGCGTTTGACTATGAACTTTACCCATTGTCTTCTTTCCCAACGTTGTGCTATCTTGTAAATTGGGCAAAGTCTAGCAGCTTTCCATGAGAAAATGTACACGTTTGCATCTGTAATTGCATTTGCCCTAAAAGTTTGATACTTACAATGAATAAACTTTGCTTTTTAGGTGTATTTGGCTACAAACTATGCAAACTGCTTTCCTTCCTAAAGTTGTTGTATCCTTTAAATTGGGCCATGTCTACCAGCTTCCTCTGAAAGAATGTACGTGTTTCTATCTGTAACCGCATTCCTCCTAAAAGTTTTATACTTATAATGCACGGAGTTCTGCTTTGTTATGTGTATTTGACGACAAACTATACCCTCTGCCTTCTTTCCTAAAGTTGTGCTACCCTGTTAATTGGGGCATGTCTGGCAGCTTTATATGAGAAAATGTATGTGTCTGTTTCTGTAACTCCATTTGGCCTAATAGTTTCATAATTATAATGTAAAGCCTTCTGCTTTCTTAGGTGTGTTTGACTACAAACTATACCCTGTGCTTTCTTTCTCGAAGTTGTGTTATCCTGTAAATTGGGCCATGTCTGGTACCTTTCTCTCAGAGAATGTATGCATCTATTTCTGTAACTCCATTCATCCTAATAGTTTCAAAATTATAGTGAAAAGACTGCTGCTTTCCAAGATGTGTTGAACAGAAAACTATACCCACCGTTTTCTTTCATAAGGTTGTGCCATCGTGTATATTGGGCCATTTCCAGAAGCTTTCTCTGAGAGAATGTAAGCGTTTGTATCTGTAACCACCTTCAGCCTAAAAGTTTCACAATTGTAATGAAAAGATGTCTACTTTCTTACACTTGATTGACCAAAAACAATAACCATTTGTTTCTTTACCAAAGTTATGCCATCCGTTAAATTGGGCCATGTCTAGCAGTTTTCTCTGAGAGAATGCATGCCTTTGTATCTGTAAGTCCATTCGGCCTTACATTTTCATGCTTATATGAAAAGACTTCTGCTTTCTTAGGTGTATTTGACTGCAAACTATACAAACAGCTTTCTTTCCCAAACTTGTGCTATCCTTTAAATTGGGCCATGTCTAACAGCTTTCTCTGAGAGAATGTATTCGTTTGTATCTGTAACTGCATTCCACCTAAAAGATTCATACATATAATGCAAAGAGTTCTGCTTTCTTAGGTCTCTTTGACTACAAACTATACCCACTGCTTTCTTTCCCAAAGTTGTGCTATCTGTTAAATTGGGCCATCTCCAGTAGCTTTCTCTGAGAGAATGTACGCCTTTGTATGTATAAGTCCGTTCGCCCTTACGCTTTCATGCTTATAATGAAAAGACTCCTGCTTTCTTAGGTTTATTTGACTGCAAACTATACAACTGATATCTTTCCAAAAGTTGTGCTATGCCTTAAAATTGGGCCATGTCTAACAGCTTTGTCTGTGAGAATGTATTTCTTTTTATCTGTAACTACATTCTGCCTATAAGTTTCATACTTATACTGCAAATAGTTCTGCTTTCATAAGTGTATTTGAGTACAAAGTATACCCACTGCTTTCTTTCCCAAAGTTGTGTTATCCCATAAATTGGGCCATTTCTAGCAGTTTTCTCAGAGTATGTGTGCGATTGTATGTGTAACAGCATTCGGCCTTATTGTTTGACACTTATAATGAAAAGACTTCTGCTTCCTAAGGTGTGTTTGACTACAAACTATACCCACTGTTTTCTTTCCCAAAGTTGTGCTATCCTGTAAATTGGACCATCTCTGACAGCTTTCTCTGAGAGTATTTATGCCTTTGTACCTTTAACTCCATTTGGCCTAATAGTTTCATAATAATAATGAAAAGCCTTCTGCTTTCTTAGGTCTGTTCACTACAATCTATACCCACTGCTTTCTTTCCTAAAGTTGTGCTTTCCATTAAATTGGACCCTCTTTAGCAGCTTTCTCTTAGAGAACGTATGCATCTGCTTCTGTAACTCCATTCGGCCTATAAGTTTCATGCTTATAATGAAAAGACTGTTGCTTTCTTAGGTGTGTTTGCCTACAAACTACACCCACTGCTTTGTTTCCCAAAGTTGTGCTATCCTATAAATTTGGCCATGTCTAGCAGCTTTCTATGAGAGAATTTATGCCATTGTACCTTTAACTCCATTCAGCCTAAAAGTTTCATAAGTATAATGGAAAGCCTTCTGCTTTCTTAGGTCTGTTTTACTGCAAACTACACCCGTTATATTCTTTCCCAACGTTGTGCTATCCTATGAATTGGGCAATCTCTAGAAGCTTTCTCTCACAGAATGCATGCATTTGTATCTGTACTCCATTTGGCCTATAAGTTTCACTTATAATGAAAAGATTGCTGCTTTCTAAGGTGTGTTTGACTGCAAACTATACCCACTGTGTTCTTTCCCAAAGTTGTTCTATCGTGTAAATTGGGCCACATCTAGTAGCTGTCTCTAACACAATGCAATTGTTTGTATCTGTAATTGGATTTGGCCTAAAAGTTTCATAATTATAATGAAAAAATTTATGCCTTCTTAGGTCTGTTTGACTACAAACTTTACCCACTGCTCTCTCTCCTACAGTTGTGCTATCCATTATATTGGGCAATGTCTATCAGCTTTCTCTGAGAGAATGTATGCGTTTTCATCTGTAACTGCATTCGGCCTAAAAGTTTCATACTTATAATGCATAGAATTCTGCTTTCTTAGGTGTATTTGACTGCAAACTGTACAAAGACCTTTCTTTCCCAAAGTTTTGCTATCCTTTAAATTGGGCCACATCTAGCAGCTTTCCCTGAGAGAATGTATTCATATTTATCTGTAACTGCATTCCGCCTAAAAGTTTCATACTTATAATGAAAAGACTTCTGGTTTCTTAGGTGTGTTTGACTACAAACTATACCCACTACTTTCTTTCTCAGCGTTGTGCAATCTTGTAAATTGGGCCATGTCTAGCAGCTTTGTGTGAGAGAATATATGCGTTTGTATCTGTAACTCCATTCAGGATAAAAGTGTCATACTTATAATGAAATGACTTCTGGTTCCTTTCGTGTGTTTGACTACAAACTATACCCACTGCTATCTTTCCCAAAGTTGTGCTATGCTGTAATTTGGGCCATGTCTAGCATCTTTGTCTGAGGAATGTGTGCATTTGTGTCTGTAACTCCATTCGTCCAAAAAGTTTCGTATTTATAATGAAAAGACTTGTGCTTTCTTAGATACATTCTACTACAATCTATACCCACTGCTTTCTTTCTCAAGTTTTGAATGCTGTGAGTTGGGCGATATCTAGCAGGTTTCTCTCACAGAATGTATGTGTTTGTATCGGTAACTCAATTCGGCCTAAAAGTTTCATACTTGTAATGAAAAGACTTCTGTTTTGTAGTTCTGTTTCACTACAAACTATACCCAATGCTTTCTTTCTCACAGTTGTGCAATCCTGTAAATTAGGAGATGTCTAGCAGTCTTCTCTGAGAGAATATATGTGTTTGTATCTGTAACTCCTCTCAGCCTATAACTTTGATACTTAAATGAAAAGACTTCGGCTTTCTTATATGTGTTTGACTACAAACTATACCCACTGCTTTCTTTCTCAAAGTTGTGCAATCCTTTAAATTGGGCCGTGTCCACCAGGTTTCTCTGAGGGAATGTATGCGCTTCTATATGAAACTCCATTTGGCCTAAAAGTTTCATACATATAATGAAAAGATTTCTGCTTTCTTAGGTGTGTTTGACTACAAACTACACTCAAGGCTTTCTTTCTCAAAGTTGTGCTAAACTGTAAAAAGAGACATGTCTAGCAGCTTTCCCTGAGAGAATGTATGCATTTGTATCTGGAATTCCATTTGGCTTAAAAGTTACATTTTTATAATGAAAAGATGCCTGGTTTTTTAGGTGTGTTTGACTGCAAACTACACCCACTGCTTTCTTTGTCAAAGTTGTGGTGTCCTGTAAATTGGGCCATGTCTAGCAGCTTTCTCTGATAGAATGTACCACTTGTATCTGAACCTCCATTCCGGTTAAAGTTTCATACTTATAATGAAAAGACTTCTCCTTTTTTCAGTGTGTTTGACTACAAACTATACCCACCGCTGTCTTTCTCAAAGTTCTGCAATCCTTTGAATTGGGAGATTTCTAGCAGCTTTCTAGGAGAGAATGTATGGGGGTTTGTATCTGTAACTCCATTCGGCCTAAAAGTTTCATACTAATAATGAAAAGACTTCTGCTTTCTTAGGTGTGTTTGACTACAAACTATACACACAGCTTTATTTCTCAAAGTCGTGCAATCCTGTAAATTGTGGTATGTCTAGCCCCTTTCTCTGAGAGAATATGTACGTTTGTACCTGTAACTTCATTTGTCCTGTAAGTTTCAGATTTATAATGAAAATACTTCTGCTTTCTTAGGTGTGTTTGACTACAAACTATACCCACTGCTTTCTTTCTCACAGTTGTGCAATCTCTTAAATTGGGCCACGTCTGACAGCTTTCTCTGAGGGAATGCATGCGCTTCTATATGAAATTTCATTCAGGTTAAGAGTTTCATACTTATAATGAAAAGACTTCCGCTTTCACAGGTGTGTTTGAATACAAACTATACCCACTGCTTTCTTTCTCAGAGCTATACAATTCTGTATATTGTGTCATGTCTCACAGCTTTCTCTGAGAGAATGTATGCGTTTGTATGTGTAACTGCATTCAGCCCAAAAGTTTCCTACTTATAATGAAAAGACTTCCGCTTTCTTAGATGTATTTGACTATAAAATTTACCCACTTCTTTCTGTCTCAATGTTGTGTAATCCTCTAAATTAGGCCATGTTTAGCATCTTTCTCTGAGAGAATGTATGCGTTTGTATCTGTAACTCCATTCAGCCTAAAAGTTTTATACTTATAAGGAAAAGGCTTCTGCATTCATAGGTGTGTTTGACTAGAGTCTACACCCACTGCTTTCTTTCTCAAAAGTTGTGCAATCCTGTAAATTGGGCCATGTCTGGCAGATGTCTCTGAGAGAATGTATGCGTTTGTATCTGAAACTCTATTCAGGATAAAAGTTTAATACTTATAAACAAATGACTTCTGCTTTCTTAGGTTTGGCCACAAACTATATTCACTGCCGTCTTTCCCAAAGTTGTGCTATGCTGTAATTTGGGCCATATCTAGCATCTTTCTCTGGAGAACGTATGCGTTAGTATTTGTAACTGCATTCGGCCTAAAAGTTTCATACTTATAATGGAAACACTTTGGCTTCCTTAGGTTTGTTTGACTACAAACTATATCCACTGTTTTCTTTCTCAAAGTTATGCAATCTTGTAAATAGGGCCATGACTAGCAGCTTTCTCTGAGAGAATGTATGTATTTTTATCTGTAACTCCATTCCCCCTGAAAGTCTCATATTTATAATGAAAAGACTTCTGCTTTCTTAGCTGTGTTTGAACACAAACTATAACCACTGCTTTCTTTCTCAAAGTTGGACAATCCTGCAAAATGGGCCACGTCTAGCAGATTTCTCTGAGAGAATGCAGGCGTTTGTACATGTAACACCATTTGGCCTAAAAGTTTCAAACTTATAATGAAAAGACTTCTGCTTTCTTAGGGGTGTTTGAATACAAACTATAACCACTGCTTTCTTTCTGCAAGTTGTGCCACCCTGTAAATTGGGCCATGTGTAGCTGCTTTCTCAGAGAGAATGAATGCATTTGTATCTGAAACTCATTTGGCCTAAAAGTTTCATACTTATAACGAAAGGACTTCTGCTTCCCTAGATGTGTTTGACTACAATCTTTACCCACTGATTTCTGTTCCAAACGTGTGCTATGTTGTAAATTGGGCCATGTCTGGAGCTTTCTCTGAGAGAATGTACGCGTTTGTTTCTGTAACTCTTTTTGGCTTAAAAGTTGCATATTCATAGTGAAAGACTTATGTTTCTTCTTTCTTTCTCAAAGTTGTGCAATCCTGTAAATTGGGCTCGGTGTAGCAGCTTTCTCTGAGAGAATGTATGCATTTGTATCTGTAACTCTATTCAGCCTAAAAGTTTTGTACTTATCATTAAAAGACTTCAGCTGTCTTAGGAATGTGAGACTACAAACTATATCCATTGCTTTCTTTCTCAAAGCTGTGCAATCCTGTAAATTGGGCCACGTGTAGCAGCTTTCTCTGACATAATGTATGCGTTTGCATCTGTAACTCCTTTCAGGCTAAAATTTTCACACTTATAATGAAAAGACTTCTGCTTTCTTAGGTGTGTTTGATTACAAACTAAATCCACTGCTTTCTTTCTGAAAGTTATGCTATGCTGTAATTGGGCCATGTATAGCAGATTTCTCTGAGAGAATGTATGTGTTTGTATCTCTACCTCCATTCAGCCTAAAAGTTTCATACTTAAAACAGAAAAACTTCTGCTTTCTAAGTGTGTTTGACTACAAACTACACCCACTGCTTTCTTTTTCAAAGTTGTGCAATCCTATAAATTGGGCCATGTCTAGCGGATTTCTCTGAGAGAATGTAGGTGTTTTTACATGTAATGCCATTTGGCCTAAAAGTTTCATACTTATAATGAAAAGACTTCTGCTTTCTTAGGTGTGTTTGAATACAAACTATAACCACTGCTTTGTTTCTGCTAGTTGTACCATTCTGTAAATTGGGCCATGTCTATCTGCTTTCTCTGCGAGAATGCATGATTTTGTGTCTGAAACTCATTCAGCCTGAAATTTTCATATTTATAATGAAAAGACTTCTACTTTCTTATGTGTGTGACTACCAAGTCTACACTCTGCTTTGTTTCTCAAAGTATTGCAAACCTGTAGAATGGACAATGTCTAGCAGTTTTCTATGAGATTATGTATGCATTTATACATGTAATTCCATTCCATCTAAATGTTAGCCTCTTTTAACTAAATGACTTCTTGATTCTTACGTGCGTTTGACTAGAAACTCTACAGACTGCTTTGTTTCTCAGTCTTGCAATCCTGTAGCATGCCCACTGTCTAGCAGCTTTCTGTGAGAGACTGTATGCATTTATGTATGCAACTCCATTCCACCTCAATGTTACCAACTTCAAACGAAGGGACATCTAGAATTTTATGTGTGTTTGACTACGAACTCTACACACTGCTTTGTTTCTGAAGTCTTGCAAGCCTATAGAGTTCCCTCTGTCTAGTACCTTTCTGTGAGAGAATGTATGTGCATATACATGTAACTCCATTAGACTTAAAAGTTACCCTCTTCCACCGAAATGACTTCTAGATTCTTACATTTGTTCTACTAGAAACTCTTCACACTGCTTTGTTTCTCAAAGAATTGCAAACTTGTAGAGTGCCCACTGTCTGGCAGCTTTCTGTGAGAAAAAGCATGCATTTATACATGAAACTCCATTCCAGCTAAAAGTTACCCCCTTCCAACAAAATGTCTTCTAGATTCTTATGCGTGTTTGACTAGAAACTCTCCAGGCTGCTTTGTTTCTCAAAGTCTTGCAAACCTATACAGTGCCCACTGTCTAGCAGGGTTCTGTGAGGCAATGTATGCATATATACATGTACCTCGATTCCTCCTAAAAGTTACCCACTTCCAACGAAATGACGTCTACATTCTTATGTGTGTTTCACTAGAAACTCTACACACTGCTTTGATTCTCAAAGTCTTGCAAACCTGTAGAATGGACACTGTCTAGCAGCTTCGGGTGAGAGAATGTATGGGTTTATACATATAACTCCATTCCACGTAAAAGTTACTCTCTTCCAATGAAATGATTTCTAGATTTTTATGTGTGATTGGCTAGAAACTCTACACATGCTTTGTTTCTCAATGTCTTGGAAACCTATAGAGGTTCCACTGTCTACCATCTTTCTGTGAGAGAATGTATGCGTATACACATGTAACTCCATTCCGCCTAAATGTTACCCACTTCCAAAGAAATGCCTTCTAGATGAATACGTGTGTTTGACTAGTAACTCGCCACACTGCTTTGTTTCTCAAAGTCTTGCACACCTGTAAAGTGCCCACCGTGTAGCAGCTTTCTGTGAGAGAACGTATGCGTTTATACATTTAACTCGATTCCACATAAATTTACAATCTTTTGACAAAATGACGTCTAGATTCTCATGTGTGTTTGGCTAGAAAATCTACACACTGCTTTGTTTCCCAAAGTCTTGCAAACCTGTACAGTATCCACTGTCTACCAGCTTTCTGTGAAAGAATGTGTGTGTTTATACATGTAAATCCATTCCACCTAAAAGTTACCATCTTCCAATGAAGTGGCTTCTAGATTCTTATGTGTGTATGACCTGAAACTCTATATACTTCTTTGTTTCTCAAAGTCTTGCAAACCTATAGAGTGCCCAAGGTGTAGCAGCTTTCTGTGAGACAATGTATGCGTCTATACATGTAACTCCATTTTACCTACAAGCTACCCACTGCCAATGAAATGACTTGTAGATTCCTGTGTGTTCTTCACTCGAAACTCTAAACACTGCTTTGTTTCTCAAAGTCTTGCACACTTTTAGAGTGCCCACTGTCTAGGAGCTTTCTGTGAGAGAATGCATGCATTTCTGCATGTAACTCCATTCGATCTAAAAGTTGCCCTCTTCCAACGAAATGACTTCTAGATTCTTATGTGTGTTTGACTAAAAACTCTACACACTGCTTTGTTTCTCATAGTCTTGCCATCCTATAGCGTGCCCACTTTCTGGCAGCTTTCTGTGAGAGACTGTATGCATATATATATGTAGCTCCATGCAATCTAAAAGTAACCTCTTCCAACGAAGTGACTTCGGGATTCTTATGTGTGTTTCACTACAAACTCTACACACTGCTTCGTTTCTCAAGTCTTGCAAACCTATAGAGTTCTCACTGTCTAGCAGCTTTCTGCAAGAGAATGTATGCGTCTACACTTGTAACTCCATTCCCCTTAAAAGTTACCCTCTTCTAGCGATATGACTTCTAGAATCTTGTGTGTGTTTTACTAGAAACTCTACACACTGCTTTGTTTCTCAAAGAATTGCAAACCTGTAGAGTGCCCACTGTCTGGCAGCTTTCTGTGACAGAATTCATGTGTTTATGCATATAATTCCACTGCACCTAAAAGTTACCCTCTTCCAACAAAATGTCTTCTAGATTCTTATCTGTGTTTGACTAGAAACTCTACAGATTGCTTTTTTTCTCAAAATCTTCCAAACCCATAGAGTGCCCACTTTCTAGCAGTGGTCTGTGAGAGAATGTATGTGTTTATACATGTTACTCGATTAATCCTTAAAGTCACCCACTTCCAACCAAATGACTTGTACATTCTTATGTGTTTTTGACTAGAAACTCTACACACCGCTTTGTTTCTTAAAGTTTTGCAAACCTGTAGAGTGGACACTGTCTAGCAGCTTTCTGTGAGAGGAGGTATGCGTTTATACAGGTAACTCCATTGACCTAAAACTTTTACCCCCTTCCAGCAAAATGACTTCTAGATTCTTATGTGTGTTTGACTGGAAATTCAACACACTGCTTTGTGTCTCAAATTCTTGCCAACCTATAGAGTGCCCACTGCCTGGCAGTTTTCCGTGACAGAGTGTATGCCTTTTTACATATAACTCCATTGCACCTAAAAGTTACCCTTTTCCAAGGAAATGACTTCTAGATTCTTAGGTGTGTTTGATTATAAACCATATACACTGCTTTGTTTCTCAAAGTCTTGCAAACCTATAGAGTGCACACTGTCTAGCAGCTTTCTGTGAGAGAATGTACGTGTTTATACTTGTAACTCCATTCACCTAAAAGTTACTCTCTTTTAACGAAATGACCTCTTGATTCTTATTTTTGTTTGATTAGAAACTCTACACACTGCTCTCATTCTCAAAGTCTTGCAAACCTATAGAGTGCACACTGTCTAGCAGCTTTCTGTGAGAGAATGTATGCATTTATACGTGAAACGGCATTGGAACTAAAAGTTACCCATTTCCAATGAAATGAGTTCTAGATTTTTATGTGTGTGGGACTAGAAACGCTACACAATCCTTATTTTCTCAAAGGCTTGCAAACCTGTAGAGTGAACACTGCCTAGCAGCTTTCTGTGAGAGAATGTATGCATTTATACATATAACTCCATTCCACGTAAAAGTTACCGTCTTCCAAGGAAGTGACTTCTAGATTCTTCTGTGTGTTTGACTAGAAACTCTACACACTGCTTTGTTTCTCAATGTCTTGGAAACCTATAGAGTTTCCACTGTGTAACAGGTTTCTGTCAGAAAATGTATGTATTTATACATATAACTCTATTTTACCTACAAGCCACCCTCTTCCAACGAAATGACTTGTAGATTACTACGTGTGTTTGACTAGAAAATATACACAATGCCTTGTTTTCAAAGTCTTGCCAACTTTTAGAGTGCCCACTGTCTGGCAGCTTTCTGTTAAAGAATGTATGCATTTCTGCATGTAACTCCATTCGACCTAAAAGTTGTCCTCTTCCAACAAAATAACTTTTAGATTCTTATGTGTGTTTTACTAGAAACTCTCCACACTGCTTTGTTTCTCAAAGAATTGAAAATCTGTAGAGTGCCCACTGTCTGGCAGGTTTCTGTTAGAGAATGCATGCGTTTATATATGTAACTCCATTCCACCTACAAGTTACCCTCCTCCAACAAAATGTCTTCTAGATTCTTTGCATGTTTGAGTAAAACTCTACAGACTGCTTTTTTTCTCAAAGTCTTGCAAACCTATAGAATGCCCACTGTCTAGGAGTGTTCTGTTAGAGAATGTATGCGTTTATGCATGTAACTTGATTCCTAATAAAAGGTACCCACTTCCAAAGAAATGATGTCTACATTCTTATGTGTATTTGATCTTAAACTCTACACACTGCTTTGTTTCTCAAAGTCTTGCAAACCCTTAGAGTGGACACTGTCTAGCAGCTAACTGTGAGAGAATGTATGTGTTTATACATATAACTCCATTCCAGGTAAAAGTTACCCACTTCCAACAAAATGACTTCTAGATTCTTATGTGTGTTTGAGTAGAAAATCTACAACCTGCTTTGTTTCTCAATGTCTTAGAAACCTATACAGTTTCCACTGTCTAGCAGCTTTATGTGAGAGAAGGTATGCATTTATACAGCTAACTCCATTGACCTAAAAATTACCCTACTCCAACTAAATGACTTCTAGATTCTCATGTGTGTTTGACTAGAAACTCTGCACACTGCTTTGTGTCTCAAAGTCTTGGAAACGTATAGAGTGTCCACTGTCTAGCAGCTTTCTCTGAGAGAATGTATGTGTTTATACTTGCAACTCCATTCCCCCTAAAAGTTACTCTCTTTTAATGAAATGACTTATAGATTCTTACGTTTGTTTGACTAGAAACTCTATACTCTGCTCTGGTTCTCAAAGTCTTGAAATCTTATAGCATGCCCACTGTCTAACAGCTTTCTATGAGAAAAGCTATGCGTTTATACATGTAACTCCATTCTATCTAAAAGTTACCCTATGCCAATGAAATGACTTGTAGATTCTTATGTGCGTTTGACTATAAACTCTACACACTTCTTTGTTTCTCGAACTCTTGTAAACCTATAGAGTGCTCACTGTCTACCAGCTCTCTGTGAGAGAATGTATGCGTTTATGCATGTAACTCCTTTCCACCTAAAAGTTACTGTCTTTTAACAAAATGACTTCTAGATTCTTATGTGTGTTTGACTAGAGACTCTACACACTGCTCTGTTTCTCAAAGTCTTGCAATCTTATAGGGTCCCCCCGTCTACCAGCTTTCTGTGAGAGAAGGTATGCGTTTATACATGCAACTCCATTACACCTAAAAGTTACCCACTTCCAAAGAAATGACTTGTACATTCTTATGTGTGTTTGACTGGAAACTCTACACACTGCTTTGTCTCTCAAAGTCTTGTAAACTTATGGAGTGCCCAATGTCTAGCAGGTTTCTGTGAGAGAATGTGTGTGTTTGTACATGTAAGTTTATTCCACCTGAAAGTTACCCTCTTCCAACGAAGTGACTTCTGCATTCTCATGTGCGTTTTAAAAGAAACTCTGCACACTGCTTTGTGACTAATGTCTTGCAAACCTATAGAGTGCTCACTGTCAGGTAGCTTTCTGGGAGAGAATGTATGCGTTTATACATGTAAGTCCATTGCACCTAAAATTACCCTTTTCCTACGAAATGACTTCTACATTCTTATGTGTGTTTGACTAGAAACTCTACACACTGCTCTGTGTCTCAAAGTCTTGCAATCTTGTAGCATGCCTACTTTCTACCAGCTTTCTGTGAGAGAATGTATGCGTTTGTACATGTAACTTTATTCCCCTTAAAAGTGACCATCTTCCAATGATGTGACTTCTGTATTCTTATGTGTGTTTTAAAGGAAACTCTACACACTGCTTTGTGACTGAAGTCTTGCAAACCCATAGAGTGGTCACTGTCATTCAGCTTTCTGTGAGAGAATGTATGTGTTTATACATGTAAGTCCATTGCACCTAAAGGTTACCCTATTTTATGAAATAACTTCCAGATTCTTATGTGTGTTTGACTAGAAACTCTACACACTGCTTTGTTTCTCAAAGTCTTGCAAACCCATAGATTGCCCAACGTCTAGCAGCTTTCTGTGAGCAAATGTATGCATTTATACATGTAACTCAATTCTACCTAGAGTTAACCTCTTCCAATGAAATGACTTCTGGATTCTTACGTGTGTTTGACTGGAACCTCGAAACACAGCTTTGTTTCTCAAAGTCTTGCAAACCTACAGATTGCCCAATGTCTAGCAGCTTTCTGTGAGAGAATGGATGTGTTTATCCATGTAACTCCATTCCACCTAAGAGACACCTTCTTCCAACGAAGTGACTTCCAGATTTTTATGAGTGTTTGGCTAGAAAGAGTACACGCTGCTTTATTTCTCAAAGTAGTGCAAACCTAAAAGTTTCCCAGTGTCTAGTTGCTTTCTCTCACACAATGTATGTGTTTCTATATGTACCTCCATTCAGCCTAAAAGTTACCCACTTCCAACGAAATGACTTCTGGATTCTTATCTGTGTTTGACTAGAAACTCTACACACTGCTTGGTTTCTCAAGGTCTTGCAAACCTGTAAATTGCCCAATGTCTAGCAGCTTTCTGTGACAGAATGGATGCGTTTATACCTGTAACTGCATTCTGCCTAACAGTTACCCTCTTCTAATGAAATGACGTCTAGATTGTTATGTGCGTTTCACTAGAAACTCTACACACTGCTTTGTTTCTCAAAGTCTTGCAAACTTATAGATTGCCCAATGTCTATCAGCTTTCTGTAAGAGAATGCAAGCATTTATACATGTAACTCCATTCCACCTAAAAGTTACCCACTGTCGGTGAAGTGACTTCTGGATACCTACGTGTGTTTGACTAGAAACTCTACACACTGCTTGGTTTCTCAAAGTCCTGCAAACCTATAGAGTGCCCAATGTCTACCAGCTTTCTGTGACAGAATGCATGCATTTATACATGTAACTCCATTCCACCTAAAAGTTACTCTCTTCCAACGAAATGATTTCTAGGTTCTTATGTGTGTTTGACTAGCAACTCTACACACTGCTTGGTTTCTCAAAGGCTAGCATCCTACAGAGTGCCCAATGTCTAGCAATATTCTGTGAAAGAATTGATGCATTTGTACATGTAACTCCATTTCACCTAAAAGTTATCCTCTTCCAACCAAATGACCTCTAGATTCCTACGTGTGTTTGACTAGAAACTCTACACACTGCTTTATTTCTCAAAGTCTTGCAAACCTAACCAGTGTTCAATGTGTAGCCGCGTTCTATGAGTCAATGTGTACGTTTATACGTGTAGCTGCATGGAACATAAAAGTTCCCAGCTTCCAATGGAATGACTTCTGGATTCTTTTCTGTCTTTCACCAGAAACTCTACACACTGCTTGGTTTCTCAACCTCTTGCAAACCAATAGATTGTCCAATGTCTAGCAGCTTCTGGGTGAGAATGTATGCGTTTATACATATAACTCCATTCCACCTTAAGTTACCCTCTTCAGACGAAATGACTTCTGCATTCTTATGTGCGTTCGACGAGAACTCTACACACTGCTTTGTTTCTCAATGTCTTGAAAACCTGTAGAGTGCCCAACGTGGAGCAGCTTTCTGTGACAGAATAAAGGTGTTTATACATGTAACTCCATTCCACCCGAAATTTACCCTCTTCAAAAGAAATGACATCTAGATTCTTATGTGTTTTAACTAGAAACTGTACACACTTCCCTGTTTCTCCAAGTTGTGCAAACCTACAGAGTTCCGAATGTCTAGTAGCAGCATTCCATTAGAGAATGTATCCATTTATACATGTATCTCCTTTCCAACTAAAAGTTACCCTCTTCCAACGAAATTGCCACTGTATTCTTATGTGTTTGACTAGAAACTCTATACACGGCTTTGTTTCTCAAAGTCTTGAAAACCTGTAGAGTGCGACTGTATAGCAGCTTTCTGTGACAGAAGGGATGCGTTCATACATGTAATTCCATTCCACCTAGAAGTTGCCCTCTTCCAACAAAATGATTTTGGGATTCTTATGTGTGTTTGACTAGGAAATCTGCACACCTCTTTGTTTCTCAGAGTCTTGCATCATATAGAGTGCCCAATGTCTAGCACCTTTTTGTGAGACAATCGTTGCGTTTGTACATGTAAATCCATTTCACCTAAAAGTTACCCTCTTCCAACAAAATGACTTCTAGACTCCTATGTGTGTTTGACTAGAAACTCTACACACCTCTTTGTTTCTCAAAGTCTTGAAAACCTGTAGAGTGCAACTGTCTAGCAGCTTTCTGTGAGAGAATGTATGCATTTATACTTGTAACTCCTTACACATCGCTTTGTTTCTCAAAGTCGGGCATACCAATGGAGTCCCCAATGTCTAGCAGCTTTCTGTGAGAGAATCAATGCGTTTATACATGTAACTCCATTATACCTAAAACTTACCCTCTTCCAACGAAATGACTTCTAGATTCTTAGGTGCGATTGGGTAGAAACTCTGCAACCTGCTTCGTTTCTCAAAGTTTTGCACACCTACAGAGTGCCCAATGTCTAGCAGCTTTCTGTCAGAGAATGTATGCTTTTATACATGTAAGTCCATTCCACCTAAAAGTTACCCTATTCCAACTAAATGCCTTTCAGATTCTTATGTGTGTTTGACTAGAAGGTCTACACACTGCTTTGTTTCTCAAAGTCTTTCAAAACTCTCTAATGCCACTATCTAGCAGATTTCTGTGAGAGAATGTATTTGTTTATATGTGTAACTGCATTCCACCTAAAAGTTACCCTCTTCCAATGAAATGACTTCAAGATTCTTATGTGTGTTTGACTGGAAACTCTACACAGTGGATTGTTTCTCAAAGTCCTGCAATCCTACAGTGTGCCCAATGTCTATCAGCTTTTTGTGACAAAATGGATGCAGTTGTGCATGTAACTCAATTCCACCTAAAAGTTACTGTGTCCTACTAAATGACCTCTGGATTCTTATGTGTTTGATGAGAAACTCTACACACTACTTTGTTTCTCAAATTCTTGAAAACCTATAGAGTGCCCAATTTCTAGCAGCTTTCTGTGACAGAATGGATGCGTTTATACATGTAACTCCATTTTAGCTAAAATTTACCCTCTTTCAAAGAAATGACTTCTAGATTCTTATGTATGTTTGACTAGAAAGTGTACACACTGCCTTGTTCCTCCAACTTGCACAAACCTACAGAGTGCCAAATGTATAGCAGCATTCCATGAGAAAATGTATGCATTTATACATGTATATCCATTCCACACAAAATTTACCCACTTGCAATGAAATTGCCTCTGGATTCTTACATGTATTTGAGTAGAAACTCAACAAACTCCTTTGTCTGTCAACGTCTTGCCAACCTATGGAGTGCCCAAAGTCTGGCAGCTTTCTCTGAGAGAATGTATGCGTTTCTATATGTGACTCCATTCCACCTAAAAGTTACATTCTTCCAATAAAATGACTCTCCTTTCTTAGGTGTGTTTGACTAGAAACTCTACGCACTGCTTTGTTTCCAAAAGTTGTGCAAACCTGTAAATTGCCCAGTGTCTAGCAGCTTTTTCTGATAGAATATATCAGTTTCTATATATGACTTCATTCGGCCTAAATGTTACCCTTTTCCAATGAAATGATTCTCCTTTCTTAGGTGTGTTTGACTGGAAACTCTACGCACTGCTTTGCTTCTCAAAGTAGTGCAAACGTGTAAATTGCTGAATGTCTCTAGCTTGTTTCTCTGAGAGAATGCATGCATTTGCATATGTAACTGCATTCTGCCTAAAAGTTGCATACTTCCAACGAAACAACTACTTCTTTCTTAGGTGTGTTTGAGAGAAACTCCACAGACTGCTTTGTTTCTCACAGTTGTACAAACCTGTAAACTGCCCTATGTCTAGCAGCTTTCCTAAGAGAATCTATGCATTTCTATATGTAACTATATAACAACTAAATGCTACCCAATTAAAATGAAATGATTTCTTCTTTCTTAGGTGTGTTTGACTAAAAACTCTACACACTGCTTTGTTTCCAAAAGTTGTGCAAACATATAAATTGCCCAATGTCTAGCAGCTTTCTCTCAGAGAATGTATGCATTTATATATGTGACTGCATTACACCTAAAAGTTACCATCTTCCAACGAAATGATCTCTCCTCTCTTTGGTGTGTTTGACTAGAAACTCTACACACTGCTTTTTTCTCAAAGTTGGGCAAACCTGTAAAGTGTCCCATGTCTAGCAGCTTTCTCTGAGAGAATCTATGTGTTTCTATATGTAACTACACAACACCTAAATGTTACCCAATTAAAACGAAATGACTTCTCCTTTCTTAGGTATGTTTGACTAGAAACTCTACACACTGCTTTGTTTCCAAAAGTTGTGCAAACCAGTAAATTGCCCAATGTCTAGCAGCTTTCTATAAGAGAAAGTAACCGTCTTCCAATGAAATGATCTCTCTTCTCTTAGGTGTCTTTGGCTAGAAACTCTACACAGTGCTTTGATTCTCAAACTTCTGCAAAGGCATAAACTGCCAAATGTATAGCAGCTTTCTCTGAGAGAATGTTTGCGTTTCTATATGTGACTCCATTCCACCTAAATGTTACCGTCTTCAAAGGAAATGATCTCTCCTTTCTTCGGTGTGTTTCACTAGAAACTCTGCAAACTGTTCTATTTCTCAAAGTTGTGCAAACCTATAAATTTCCCAGTGTCTAACAGCTTTCTCTGAGAGAACGTATCTGTTTCTATATACAAATCCATTCGGCCTTAATGTTACCCTTTTACAATGAAATGATTCTCCTTCTTATGTGTGTTTGATGAGAAACTCTACACACTGCTTTCTTTCTCAAAGTAGTGTAAACCTGTAAATTGCCCAGTGTCTAGCAGCTTTCTATGATAAAATGTATGGGTTTCCATATGTGACTCCATTCCACCTAAAAGTATCCGTCTTCCAATGAAATGATCTCTCTTCTCTTAGGTGTCTTTTACCAGAAACTCTACACAATGCTTTGATTCTTAAACTTGTGCAAAGGTATAAACTGCCAAATGTACAGCAGCTTCTCTGAGAGAATGTATGTGTTTCTGTATGTAACTCCATTCATCCTAAAAGTTACATTCTTCCAATGAAATGACGTCTCCTTTCTTAGGTGTGTTTGATTAGAAACTCTACACACTGCTGTTTCCAAATTTGTGCAAACACATACCTTGCCCAACGTCTAGAAGCTGTCTCTAAGAAAATGTATGCGTTTATATATGTGACTCCATTCCAACTGAAAGTTACCCTCTTCCAAGGAAATGATCTCTCCTCTCTTCAGTTTGTTTGACTACAAACTCTACACACTGCTGTGTTTCTCATAGTTGTGCAAACCTATAAACTGCCCAATATCTAGCAGCTCTCTCTAAGAAAATGTATGCATTTCTATATGTAACTGTATTTGGCCTAAAAGTTAACCACTTCCAAAGAAAGGAATTCTCCTTTCTTAGGTGTGTTTGACTAGAAACTCTACACATTGCTTTGTTTCTCAAAGTTGTGCTAACGTGTAAACTGCTCAATGTCTAGCAGTTTTCTCTGAGAGAATCTATGCATTACTATATGTAACTCCATTCACCCTTAAAGTTACCCTCTTCCAAGGAAATGATTCTCCCTTCTTAGATGTGTTTGACTAGAAACTCTACACACTGCTTTGTTTTTCAAAGTAGTGCCAACCTGTAAATTGCCCAATGTCTAGCAGCTTTCTCTGAGAGAATGTATGCGTTTGTATATGTAACTGCATTCGGCTGGAAGTTACATACTTCCAACAAAATGACTACTCCTTTCTTATGTGTGTTTGACTAGAAACTCTACACACTGCTGTGTTTCTCATAGTTGTGCAAACCTACAAACTGCCCAATGTGTAGCAGCTCTCCCTAAGAAAATGTATGCATTTCTATATGTAACTCCATTTGGCCTGAAAGTTAACCACTTCCAAAGAAAGGAATTTTCCTTTCTTAAGTGTGTTTGACTAGAAACTGTACACACTGCTTTGTTTCTCAGAATTGTGCCAACCTGTAAACTGCCCAATGTCTAGCATATTTCTCTGAGAGAATGTATGCATTTCTACATGAATGTCCATTCCACCTAAAAGTTACCCACTTTCAAAGAAATGAATTCTCCTTTCCTAGGTGTGTTGGACTAGAAACTCTACACACTCTTTTGTTTCTCAGAGTTGTGCAAAAGTATAAACTGACCAACTGACTCAGTTTTCTCTGAGAGAATGTATGCATTTCTATATGTAACTCCATTCCACCTAAAGGCTACCCTCTTCCAATTAAATGATTTCTCCTTTCTTAGGTGTGTTTCACTAGAAAATCTACAAACTTCTTTGTTTCTCAAAGTTGTGCAAACCTATAAATTGCCTTAAGTCTAGCAGCATTCTGTGAGAGAATGTATGCTTTTCTATATGTAACTCCATTCAACCTAAAAGTTAGCCACTTCCAACCAAATGAATTCTCCCACCTTTGGTGCGTTTGACTGGAAACTCTACACACTGCTTTCTTTCTCAAAGTTGTGAAAACCTATAAAAAGCCCAATGTATAGCAGCTTTTTCTGAGAGAATGTGTGCACTCCTGTTTGTAACTCTATTCCCCCTAAAACTTACCCTCTTCCAATGGAATGACTTCTTCTTTCTGAGGTGTGTTTTACTATAAACTCTACACACTCCTTTGTTTCTCAAAGTTGTGCAAACCTATAGAGTGCCCAATGTCTAGGAGCTTTCTGTGGGAGAATGTATGCATTTCTATATGTAACTCCATTTGGCCTAAATCTTACATACTTACAACGAAATGACTTCTCCTTTCTTAGGTGTGTTTGGCTAGAAACTCTACACACTGCTTTGGTACTCAATGTTGTGCAAACCTATAAATTGCACAATGTCTAGGAGCTTTTTCTGAGAGAATGTTTGTGTTCGTATGTGTAACTCCCTTTGGCCTAAAGGTTACCTCCTTTCAATGAAATGACTTCTCCATTCTTAGGTATGTTTGACTAGATATACTATACATTTCTTTGTTTCTCTATGTTATGCAAATCTAAAACTGCACAGTGTCTAGCAGCTTTCTCTGATAGAATGTGTGCATTTCTATGTGTAACTCCATTCGGCCTAAAATTTACCCTCTTCCAATGAAATGACTTCTTTTTTCTTAGATGTGTTTGACTAGAAACTCTACACAGTGCTTTTTTTCTCAAAGTTGTGCAAACCTATAAATTGCACGGTGTCTACCAACTTTCTCTGAGAGAATGTATGTGTTTATATATGTAACTCCATTAGGCCTAAAAGTTACATTCTTCAAACGAAATGACTTCTCCTTTCTTAGGTGTGTTTGACTAGAAACTCTACACACTGCTTTGTTTCTCAAAGTTGTGCAAACCTATAAATTGCCCAATGTCTAGCAGCTTTCTCTGAGAGAATGTATGCGTTTCCATATGTAACTCCATTTGGCCTAAAGGTTAAATTCTTCCAATGAAAGGACTTCTCCTTTCTTAGGTGTGTTTGACTGGAAACTCTACACAATGCTTTGTTTTCAATGTTGTGCAAACTTATGATTTGCACAATGTCTAGCAGCTTTCTCTGAAAGCATGTATGAGTTTGCATATGTAACTTGATTTGACCTAAAAGTTACATTCTTCCAATGAAATGATTTCTCCTCCCTTAGGTGTGTTTGACTAGAAACTCTAAACACTGCTCTGTTTCTCAAAGTTGTGCAAACCTATAAAGTGCCCAATTTATAGCACCTTTCTCTCAGAGAATGTGTGCGTTTCGACATGCAACTGTATTCCACATAAAAGTTATCCTCTTCCAACAAAATGTCTTCTAGTTTCTTAGTTGTCTTTGACCAGAAACTCTACACACTTCTTTGTTTTTGAAAGTTGTGCAAACCTATAAACTGCCCAGTGTCTACCAGCTGTCTCTGAGAGAATGTATGGGTTTCTATGTGAAAATCCATTCTACCTAAAATTTACCCTCTTCCAACAAAATGATTTCTATTGTTAGGTGTGTTTGCCTAGAAACTCTCCACACTGCTTTATTTCTCAAAGTTTTGCAATCTTATAAACTGCCCAATGTCTAGCATCTTTTTCTGAGAGAATGTATGCATTTGTATATGTAACTCCATTCGGCCTAAAAGTTACATTCTTCCAGTGAAATGATTTCTCCTCTATTAGGTGTGTTTGACTAGAAACTCTGCACACTGCTTTGTTTCTCTATGTTGTGCAAACTTATAAATTGCACAATATCTAGCAGCCTTCTCTAAGAGAATGTATGCGTTTGTATATGTAACTCCATTCAGCCTAAAATTTACCCACTTCCAACGAAATGACTTCTCCTTTTTAGGTGTGTTTGACTAGAAACTTTACACACTGCTTTCTTTATCAAAGTAGTGCAAACCTATAAAGTGCCCAGTGTCTAGCAGCTTTCTCTGAAAGAATGTATGCATTTCTATATATAACTCCATGTGACCTAAAAGTTACATACTTCCAATGAAATGACTTCTCCTCTCTTAGGTGTGTTTGACTAGAAACTCTACACACTGCTTTGTTTCTCAAAGCTGTGCAAACCTATAAATTGCCCAATGTCTAGCAGCTTTCTCTGAGAGAATGTATGAGTTTGTATATGTAATTCCGTTCGGCCTAAAAGTTACATTCTTCCAATGAAATGATTTCTCCTCCCATAGGTGTGTTTGACTAGAAACTCTACACACTGCTTTGCTTCTCAACGTTGTGCAAACCTATAAATTGCCCAATGTGTATCAGGTTTCTCTGAGAGAATGTGTGCATTCTGAGAATGTGGAATATGTAACTCTATTCCACCTAAAAGTTACCATCTTCCAATGACATGACTTCCAGTTTGTTAGGTGTCTTTTACCAGAAACTCTACACACTGCTTTGTTTCTCAAAGTTGTGTAGACCTATAAAGTTCCCAATATCTAGCAGCTTTCTCTGAGAGAATGTATGCGTTTTTATATGTAACTTCATTTGGCCTAAAGGTTTCCCACTTCCAACAAAATGACTTCTCCTTTCTTAGGTTTGTTTGACTAGTAACTCTACACAGTGCTTTGTTTCTGAAAGTTGTACGAACCTATAAATTGCCCAATATCTAGCAGCTTTCTCTGAAAGAATGTATGCGTTTGTAAATGTAACTCCATTTGGCCTAAAATTTACCGTCTTCCAATGAAATGATTTCTCCTTTCCTAAGTGTGTTTGACTAGAAACTTTACACACTGCTCTATTTCTCAAAGTAGTGCAAACCTATCAATTGCCCAATGTCTAGCTGCTTTCTCTGAGAGAATGTGTTTGTATATATAACTCCATTTGGCCTAAGAGTTACATACTTCCAACGAAATAACTTCTAGTTTCTCGCCTGTTTTTGACTAGAAACTCTACACATTGCTGTGTTTCTCAAAGTTGTGCAAATCTGTAAAATGCCCAATGTATAGCAGCTTTCTCTTTGAGAATGTATGCGTTTCTATATGTAACTCTCTTTGGCCTAGAAGTTACATTATTCCAATGAATGACTTCTCTTTTCTTAGGTGTGTTTGACTGGAAACTCTACACACTGCTTTGTTTCTCAAAGTTGTGCAAACCTATAAATTTCCCAATGTCTAGCAGCTTTCTCTGACAGAATGTATGCATTTGTAAATGTAACTCCATTCAGCCTAAAGGTTACCCTCTTCCAAAGAAATGACTTTCTGTTTCTTAGGTGTTTTTGAAAACAAACAATACATACAGCTTTGGTTATCAGAATTAGGCAAACATAGAAACAACAGAGGGTCCAGCTGCTTTCTATAAGTGAATATAAGGTTTTCCTATGTTTCTCTATTCTGGCTAAAATTTACCATCTTCGTACGAAATGACTTATTTTTTCTTAGGTGTGTTTGACAAGAAACTCTACACAAAACTTTGGTTCTCAGAGATAAGTCAACATAGAAACAACCGTCTTTCTAGCTGCTTTCTCTAGGTGAATGTAAGCATATTCATACGTAACTCCTTTCCGGCTAAAAACTACGCTCTTGGTATGAAATGACTTTCTGTTTCTTAGGTGTGTTTGCCAAGAAAGTTTACACACAACGTCAGTTCTCAAAATTACGGAAACATAGAAACAACCGAATGTCTAGCTCGTTTCTCTAATTGAAATTAAGGGTTTCCGTATGTATCTCTATTCCACCTAAAATTTACCCTCTTCCTATGAATGAATTCTTTTTCAGGTGTGTTTGACAGTAAATTCTGCACACTGCTTCAGTTCTCAGAGGTAGTCAACAGGGAAACAACTGAGTGTCTAGCTGCTTTCTCTAAGTGAATGTAAGCATTGTCATACGTAACTCCTTTCTGGCTACAAACTGCCTTCTTGGTATGAAATAACTTTCTATTTCTTAGGAGTGTTTGAAAGGATACTCTACATACTACTTCGGTTCTCAGTTCCACAAAGATAGAAAGAAGCAAGTGTCTACCTGCTCATTTTAAGTGAAGGAAAGCATTCTCATATTTGTCTCCTTTCCAGCTAAATGTCACCCTTTTTGTATGAAATGACATTTTGCTTCTTTTGAGTGTGTGACAAGATACTCTACACACTGCTCTGGTTATCAGAATTATACAAACATGGAAACAAACGAGTGTCTAGCTCCTTTCTCTTAATGAATATAGCGGTTTTCATATGTATCTCCTTTCCTGCTAAAAATGACCCTCTTCCTACAAAATGACTTTCTGTTTCTTAGGTGTGTTTGAAAACAAACAATACATACAGCTTTGGTTATCAGAATTAGGTAAATATAGAAACAACCGAGAGTCCAGCTGCTTCTACAAGTGAATATAATGTTTTCATATGTTTCTCCATTCTGGATAAAAAATACTGTTCCTGTACGAAATGACTTATTCTTTCTTACGTGTGTTTGACAAGAAACTCTACACTCTACTTCGGTTCTCAGACGTTAGTAAACATAGAAACAATCGTGTCTCTAGGTGCTTTCTCTAAGTGAATGTAAGCGTATTGATATGTAACTCATTTCTGGCAAAAAATTCCCCTCTTCATATGAAATGAATTTCTGTTTGTTAGCTGTGTTTGCCAAGAAACTCTACACACAATTTCACTTCTCTGAGCTATGGAAATATAGACACAACTGAGTGTCTAGCTCCTTTCTCTAACTGACATCAAGGGTTTTCGTATATATGTCCATTCCGCCTAAAATTTCCCCTCTTCCTACGAAACAAATTCTTCTTTCTCAGGTGTGTTTGACAAGAAATTCTACACACTGCTTCGGTTTTCAGAGTAAATCAACAGGGTAACAACCGTCTAGCTGCTTTCTCTAAGTGAATATAAGCGTTCTCATATGTAACTCTTTTCTGGCTAAAAACTACCCTCTTGGTATGAAATGACTTTCTGTTTCTTAGATGTGTTTCACAAGAAACAATACACACTTTTCAGCTCTCAGAGTTAAGCAAGTAAAGAAACAATAGTGTGTCTAGCTGCTTTCTCTAAATGAATATAAGGGTTTTCATAAGTAACTCCATTCCGCCTAAAAATTACCCTCTTCTTACGAGATATCTTTCCCTTTCTTATGTGTGCTTGGGAATAAAGTACACACTGCTTCAGTTACCAGAGGTAAGGAAACATAGAAACAGCCATGTGTCTAGCTCCTTTTTCTAAGTCTATATAAGGGTTTTCATATATATCTCCATTGCAGCTAAAATTTACACTGTTCGTATGAAATGACTTTCTGTTTCTTAGGTGTGTTTGACAAGAAACTCTGCACACTACTTTGGTTCTCCGAGTTATGCAAATGTATAAACAACTGAGTGTCCAGCTATTATCTCTATGTCAATATTAGGGTTTTCCTGTGTATCTCCTTTGCGCCTAAAATTACCATTTTCCTATGAAATGACTCTGCTTCTTAGGTATCTGACAAGAAACTCTATGCAATACTTCAGTTCTCAGAATTACACCACCATAGAAGCAACTGATTGTATTGCTGCTTTCTCTAACTGAATATAAGCATTTTCATACGTATCACACCTAAGAAAGAAAAAGTCATTTGATAGGACAAGGGTAAATGTTACCCTGAAAGGAGTTTCATATGAAAACACTTGCATACACTTACTAAAAGTAGCTAGACACTCAGTTGTTTCTATGATTGCATAACTCTGAGAACCGAAGCAGTGTGTAGAGTTACTTGTCAAACACAGCTAAGGAAGGGAAAATCATCTCATACGAAGACGGTAATTTTTAGCGAATAAGGAGTTAAATATGAAAACTCTTACTTGCACTTGGAGAAGGCAGCTAGACACTCGGTGTTTATATGCTTGGTTACCTGTGTGGATATTAGTATTTTGTTCTCTTACTCATCAAACATGTCTAAGAAATCATTTCTTACTAGGCAGGTAATATTAGCTGGAAATACGTGTTTCATATGAAAACACTTATATTCACTGAAAAAAATAAGCTAGATGTTGTTTACAGGTTTGCATATGTCTCCAAACTGCAGCAGGGTGTTCTTTTTCTTTTCAAAATTTCAAGGTATAAGACAGTGTTACTTATAGATACTACTCTTAGGTTTAGTGATAGTGCTACTGCTAGGGGTAGGGTTAGAGCTAGGGCTGTGGTTACAGCTACAGCTATGGTTTAAGCTAGGGCTAGAGTTAGGGTTAGGCTTAGGCTTAAGTCTAGTGTTAGCATAAGGGTTAGGGTAATCCTCAGGGTTAGGGGTAGGGTTAGAATTAGTGTTAGGGCTAACGCTTGTTTTAGTCCTGAAAACACAGTTAGGGTTCGGTTTAGCTTTAGGGCTACAGTTAGGCTTAGGATTAGGGCTGGGTTAAGGTTAGGCCTAGGTATAGCGTTAGTGTTAGGGCTACTGTTAGTGTTATTGTTACGGTCAAGGTTAGGGTTAAGTCTAAGTTTAGGGCTAGTGTTAGTATTAGGAGCAAATTTAGGGCTATGGTTTAGCATTGGGCTGGCTTTAGAGTTAGGGCCAGCTTTAGGATTAGAGTTAGGGCTATGGTTAGGGTTAGGGCTATGGTTAGGTTTAGTGTCAAGATTATTTTTCGTGGGAGGACTAGTATTAGGGTTAGGTATAGTTTCAAGTTAAGGCTAGCGATAACCTCAGATTTATGCCTATGGTTAGGCTTCTGATTAGGGTTAAGGCTAAGGTTAGAGTAAGGTATAAGGTTACTGCTAGTGTCAGTGTAAAGGTGAGGGTTAGGTTTACGGCTGGGTTAGGGCTAATGTTAATGTCAGAGTCAGGGTTACGGCTAGGATTAGGGCTAGGGTTAGGGTTAGGTTTAGGGATGGGGTAGGGTTATGGTTAGAGTTAGGGCTAGGACAGTGTTAGAGTTAGGGTTAGGGTCAGGGTTACGATTAAGGCTAGGGTTAGGGCTAGCATTGGGGTTACGGTTAGGGATAGGGTTAGGATTACCGCCAGTGTTAGGGTTAGAGTCAGGGTTAGGATTATGTCTAGGATTAGGTCTAGGGTTAGTGTTGGGGCTAGCTTTAGCATTAAGGTTAGGGCTAGCATCAGGGTTAGAGGTATGGTTAGGTTTAGGTTTAGTGTTGGTTATGCAGATAGCTTTAGGGTAAGGGATAGGCCTTGGGTTAGGCTTAGGCAAGGGTTAGATTTAGCATTAAGATTCGTGTTAGGGTTAGGGCTAGTGTTAGGGTTCTGTTTAGGGTTAGGATTAGTGTTAGGGCCAAAGCTAGGTTTAGACCTAGGGCTAGTGTTAGGGTTAGGGCTAGGGTTAGGACAGGGATAGTTTTAGTGTTAGGGATAGGGCTAGGGTTACAATTAGGGCTAGTTTCAGAATTAGGGCTAGTGTTAGCGTTAGAGTTATGGTTAGGTTTAGGGTTAGGGTTACTTCTAGCATTAATGTTAGGGCAGAGGATAGTTTTAGACCTAGATCTAGGATTTGGGTTAGTGTTACTGTTAAGTTTAGGGCCACCTTTGGGTTTTGGTCTATGGGTAGGCTTACTGATAGGGCTAGGCATAGGGCTAGTCTTAGGGTTAGGGTTAGTGTTAGGGTTAGGGCTAGGTTTAGGGGTAGGTTTACATTTCGAGTTAGATTTGCAGCCAGTGTTAGGTTGGAGGTTAGTGTTGGCTTTACACCTAGGGTGAGGTTTTGTTTTGGGGATACTTTCAGGGTTAGTATTAGGGCTTTGGGCTAAAGCTAGGTTTAGGACTAGGGCTAGGGTTCCCATTATTCCTAGGTTTAGGACAAGGTCTAGGGTTTTACATTTGTAGAAGCTCATTCTCATGTGCATCTTAAAATCTTCTATGAAAACAGGAAAAGAATTTTGCAACAACAGTGTAATTTCCAGCTGGAAATGTGTTTCGTATGAAAACACTGATATTCACTCAGAGAAATACGGTTGATTGGCTGTTTACAGGATTCCATAATTCTGTGAACTGAAGCAGTGTGTTCTTTATCTTATCAAATATTTCAATGGATAAGAAGATATCACATATAGATATTTCTCTTAGGTTTAGCGTTAAGGTAGCAGTAGTACTAGGACTATGGTTAGGCCTGGGGCTGTGGTTACAGCTGCAGGTATGGTTATAGCTAGGGCTAGGATTAGGGAAAGGGAAAGTGTTAGCGTTAAGTCTAGGGTTAGGTTTATGGCTAGGGTTAGGGTTAGGGCTAGTGCTAGTGTTAGGGCTATGTTTAGGCTTAGGTTTAAGGCCAGTGTTAGGGTTAACATTACGTTTAGGTCTACGTTGTTGTTAAGGTTATTTTTAGGAATAAGGCCAGTGTTAGACTTAGGGTTAGGGTTAGGGCTAAGATTAGTGTTAAGGCTACGGCTAGGTTTAGGCCTAGGTCTAGGGTTAGGGTTAGTGTTATGGTTAGTGCTATGGTTAGGGCCAGGGCTCGGGTTAGGGATAGAGCCAGCTTTAGGGTTAGGGCTAGGGTTAGGGTTACGGCTAGTGTTACTTTTAAGGCTAGGGCTAGTATTAGGATTAATGTTAGGGCTAAGGCTAGGTTTAGGCTTAGGGCTAAGGGTAGCATTAGGATTAGAGTTAATGGTACTGTTAGGGTTAGGGTTAGGCTAGGATTAGGGTTAGCATTAGGATGAAGGCTAGGTTGAGGCCTTGCACTAGGGTTAGAATTAGGGATGGATATAGGGTTAGGGTTAGGTTTAGGGCTAGGGTTAGGTTTAGGGTGAGTGTTAGGTCTAGGGTTAGGGTTAAGGGTTAAGGTTAGTGTCATGGTTAGGTTTAGGGTTCGAGTTAGAGCTAGAGTGAGGGTTACGATAGAGTTAGGGAAAGGATAGTGTCATGGCTAGGGTTACAGTTATTGTTAGGTTTAGGGCCAGGATTAGGGCCAGGGTAAATGTTAGGGTTAGGTCTAGGGTTAAGGTTAGGGCTAGTGTTAGGGTTTTGCTTAGGCTTAGGCTTAGGTTTAGGATTAGAATTAGGGACAAGGCTAGGTTTAGGCCAAAGTCTAGTGTTAGGGTTAGGTCTTGGGTTAGAGTTAGGGCTAGGGTTAGGACAGGGATATCTTTAGCATTATGGATAGGGCTAGAGTTAGGGTTAGGGCTAGTGTTAGGGCTAGTTTTAGGGCTTGCTCTAGGATTAATGTTAGGGCAGAGGATAAGTTTAGACCTAGGTGTAGGATTTCAGTTAGAGTTACTGTTAAGTTTATTTCTAGGGTTAGGTTTTGGTCTATGGTTAGCTTAGGGCTGGCTTTAGGTTTAGGATTAGGGGTAGGCTTACTGATAGGACTAGGTTTAAGGCTAGTGTTAGGTTTAAGGCTAGGACTAGTGTTAGGATTAATGTTAGGGCTAAGGCTAGGTTTAGGCCTAGGGCTAGGGTTAGCATAAGGGTTCGTTTTAATGGTACTGTTAGGGTTAGGTTTAGGGTTAAGGTTAGGGCTAGTTTTAGGATTAGTGTTAGAACTAAGCCTAGGTTGAGGCCTTGTGCTAGGGTTAGAATTAGGGTTGGATTTAGGGTTAGGTTTAGGTTTAGGGCTAGGGTTAGGGTTAGGTCTAGGGTTAGGGTTAGGTTAAGGGTTAAGGTTAGTGTCATGGTTAGGTTTAGGGTTAGAGTTAGGGCTAGGGTGAGGTTATGGTTAGAGTTAGGGCAAGGATAGTGTCAGGGATTGGATTAGGGTTAGGGTTAGGGTTAGGGTTAGTGCTAGGATTAGAGCCAGGGTAAATGTTAGGGTTAGAGTTAGGGCTAGAGTTAGTGTCGGGGCTAGCTTTAGCATTAAGGTTAGGGCTAGGATTAGGGTTAGGGCAATGTTTAGGTTTAGGGCTAGCATTGGTTATAGGGCTAGATTTAGGGTCAGGGATAGGCCTTGGGTTAGGGTTAGGGCAACAGTTAGAATTAGCATTAACATTAGTGTTTGGTTAGGGTTAGTGTTAGGGTTCTGGTTAGGGTTAGGCTTAGGGTTAGGATTAGTGTTAAGACCAAGGCTAGGTTTAGACCTATGGATAGTGTTAGGGATAGGGTTAGGGTTAGGACAGGGATAGCTTAAGCATTATGGATAGGGCCCGGGTTAGCATTAGGGCTAGGGTTAGAATTGGGCTAGTGTTAAGGGGAGGTTTAGGGTTAGGTTTAGGTTTAGGGCTAGTTCTAGGATTAATGTTAGGGCAGAGGATAGGTTTAGAACTAGGTCTAGGATTTGGATTATGGTTACTGTTAAGTTTAGGGCCAGAGTTGGGTTTTGGTCTAGGGGTAGGCTTACTGATAGGGCTAGGCTTAGGGCTAGGGTTAGGCTTAGGCTTAGGGCTAGTGTTAGGGTTAGGGCTAGGTTTAGGGGTAAGTTTACGTTTAGAGTTAGCTTTGCAGCCAGTGTTAGGGTTGTGATTACGGTTAGGTTTACGCCTAGGGTGAGGTTTAGCTTTTGGGATAAGGTTAGGGTTAGGGTTAGGATTAGCGTTAAGGCTAAATCTACGTTTAGGCCTAGGGCTAGGGTTCACATTAGTTCTAGGTTTAGGACAAGGTCTAGGGTTTTACATTTGTAGAAGCTCATTCTCATATGCACCCTAATTGCTTCTATGAAAACAGGAATGGAAGTTCATACCAAGAGGGTAATTTCTAGCTGGAAAGGCATTTCATATGAAAACACTCATATTCACTCAGAGAAATAGGGTTGATTGGTTGTTCACAGGATTCCATAACTCTGTGAACTGAAGCAGTGTGTTCTTTATCTTATCAAATATATCAATGGATAAAAAGATATTACATATAGATATTTCTCTTAGGCTTAGTTTAAGGTAGCAGTAGGGCTAGGGCTAGGGCTAAGGCTGGGGCTGTGGTTACAGCTACAGGTATGGTTATAGCTAGGGCTAGGTTTAGGGAAAGGGAATGGGTTAGGTTTATGGCTAGGGTTAGGGTTAGGGCTAGAGTTAGGGTTAGGGCTATGTTTAGGCTTAGGTTTAAGGCTAGTGTTAGGGTTAGCATTAGGTTTAAGTCTAGGTTGGTGTTAAGTTTATTTTTAGGATTAGGGTCAGTGTTAGAGTTAGGGTTAGGGTTAGTGCTATGATTAGTGTTAGGGCTACGGGTAGGTTTAGAGCTAGGTCTCAGGTTAGGGTTAGTGTTATGGTTAATGCCATGGTTAGGGCTAGGGCTTGGGTTAGGTTTAGGGCCAGCTTTAGGTTTAGGGTTATGGCTAAGGTTAGGGTTATGGCTCATGTTAGGCTTAAGGTTTGGACAAGTGTTAGGATTAATGTTAGGGCTAAGGCTAGGTTTAGGCCTAGGGGTAGTGTTAGTTTTAGGGTTAATGGTGCTGTTAGGGTTAGGTTCAGGGTTAAGGTTAGGGCTAGGTTTAGGATTAGGGTTAGGACTAAGGCTAGGTTGAGAACGTGCCTTAGGGTTAGAATTAGGGTTAGGTTTAGGGTTAGGGTTAGGTTTAGTGGTAGGGTTAGGGTTTAAGTTTAGGGTTAGGGTTAGTGTCATGGTTAGGGTTAGGGTTAGAGTTAGAGCTAGTGTTGAGTTTACAGTTAGAGGTAGGGCTAGGATAGGGTTAGGATAGGGATAGCGTTAGGTTTAGATTTAGAATTACTGCCACTATAAGGGTTAGGATTAGTATTAGGGCTAGGGTTAGGGTTGGGGCTATGTTTAGCATTGGAGTTAGGGCTAACATTAGGGTTAGTGCTATGGTTAGGTTTAGGGATAGGGTTGGGGATAGGGCTAGCTTTATAGTTAGGGATAGGTATTGGGTTAGGGTTAGGGCTAGGATTAGAGTTAGCATTAAGATTAGGGTTTGGGTTAGGGCTAGTATTAGGGTTTTGCTTAGGGTTAGGCTTAGGTTTAGGATTAGAGTTAGGGCCAAGGCTAGGTTGGAGCCTAAGCTTAATGTTAGGGTTAGGGCTTAAGTTAGATTTAGGCCTAGGGTTAGGCAGTGATAATTTAGCATTATGGATAGGGCTTGGCTTAGCATTAGGGCTAAGGTTAGGGTTAGGGTTAGTTCTAGGATTAAAGTTACAGCAGAGGATAGGTTTAGACCTAGGTCTAGGATTTGGGTTCGGGTTACTGTTAAGTTTAGAGCTAGGGCTAGGTAGGTCTCAGGTTATGTTTAGAGTTAGCTTTAGGTTTAGGATTAGTGATAGGCTTACTGATACTGATACTGATAGGGCTAAGCTTAAGGGTAGTGTTAGGTTTAGGGCTAGTGTTAGGGTTAGGTCTAGGTTTAGGGTTAGGATTAGGGTTAGAGTTAGGGTTGCAGCCAGTGTTAGGGTTGGGGTTAGGGTTCGGTTTATGCCTAGGGTGAGGTTTATCTTTTGGGATAGGGTTAGGTTTAGAGTTAGGATTAGTGTTAAGGCTATGTCTAGGTTTAGGCCTAGGGTTAGGGTTCCTATTAGTGCTAGGTTTAAGTCAAGGTCTAGGGTTTTACATTTGTAGAATCTGATTCTCATATGCACCTTACACGCTTCTTTGAAAACAGGAAAGGAATTTCGAACCAAGGGGGTAATTTCTAGGCTTAAGGTTAGGGTTAGGGTTAGGGCTAATGTTAGGCCAGCTTTAGGATTAGTGTTAGGACTAAGATTGGTTTAGACCTTGCACTAGGGTTAGAATTAGTGTTAGCTCTATGGTTATAGTTAGGTTTAGGGCTAGCCTTAGGGTTAGGTTTAGGGTTAGGCTTAGGGCTAGTGTTAGGGTTAGGATAATGGCTAGGGTTAGGTTTAGAGTTAGGGCTAGGTTGAGGGTGACGGTTATAATTAGGGCAAGGATACTGTCAGGGCTAGTGTTAAGGTTAGGGTTACGGTTAGGACTAGGATTAGAGCTAGGGTAAATGTTAGTTCTAGGTGTAGGGGTAGGGTTAGGGGTAGTGTTAGGATATTGGTTAGGGTTAGGCTTAGGGTTAGGATTAGTGTTAAGGTCAAGGCTAGGTTTAGGCCTAGGGCTAGTGTTCAGAATTGGGCTTAGGATAGGGTTCGGGCTAGGGTTAGGACAGGGATAGTTTTCACCTTATAGATATGGATAGTGTTAGGGCTAGGGTTAGAATTAGGGTTAGGGTTAGGATTACTGCTAGTGTTAGGGTTACGGTTTCTATTCAGGCTAGGGTTAGGGCTGGGGTTAGCGTTATGTTTAACATGAGGCTTACATCTAGTGGTAGGGGTAAGACTAGGTTCAGGGTTAGGGCTAGCATTAGGTTTAGCACCAGCTTTAGTGTTTGGGTTAGACTTAGGGCTAAGGCAAGGTTTACGCCTAGGGCTAGAGTTAGCATTAGTGTTGGTGTTTGCACTAGGTCTCAGGTTTTACATTTGTAGAAGCTCATTCTCACATATGCGTTAAAGCTTCTATGCACACGAGAAAGGCATTTTGTATCAAGAGGGTGATTTTTAGCTGCAAAGGAGTTTCATCTGAAAACATTTATATTCACTCAGAGAATTATGTTAGATGATTGGTTTTTCGACAGGATTTCATAACTGTGTGAGTTGAAGCAGTGTGTTCTTATCAAATATTTCAATGTGTAAGAAAATATTACTTATAGATATTTCCCTTAGGTTTAGTTTTAAGGTTAGTGGTAGTGCTAGTGCTAGGGTTAGTGTTAGAGCTAGGGCTATGGTTACAGCAACAGGTATGGTTTAAGCCAGGGCTAGGATTAGGGCTAAGGTAAATGTTAGGGTTAGGGTTAGGCCTAGGGTTAGGGTTGGGGCTAACTTTAGCATTAGGGTTAGGGCTAGGATTAGGGTTAGGGCTATGGTTAGGTTTAGGGCTAGGGTTTGGGATGGGGCTAGGTTTAGGGTTAGGGTTAGGGTTAGAGTTAGTGTTAAGGTTAGGGTAAGGGTTAGGTCTCGTGTTAGGGTTTTGCTTAGGGTTAGGCTTAGCGTTAGGGCCAAGGCTAGATTTAGGCCTAGGGCTAATGTTAGGGTTAGTGTTATTATTAGGGCTTGGTTAAGGTTAGGACATGGATTAGGTCAGGGATGGCTTTAGCGTTATGGATGTTGCTAGGGGTAGGGTTAGGGTTAAGATTAGTGTTAATGCTAGTTCTAGGATTAATGTTAGGACAGAGGATAGGTTTAGACCTAGGTGTAGTATTTGGGTTAGGGTTACTGTTAAGTTTAGGGCTAGACTTAGGTTTAGGTCTAAGGTTGCGTTTAGGGCCAGCTTTAGGTTTAGGGTTAGGAGTAGGCTTACTGATAGGGCTAGGTTTAGCACTAGTGTTAGGGTGAGGGCCAATGTTAGGGTTAGTACTAGGTTTAAGGGTAGGTTTATGATTAGATTTAGGGTTGGGTTTAAGGTTAGGGTCATGGTTATGGTTAGGGTTAGGGTTAGGGTCAGGGGTAATTCTAGTATTAATGGTAGGGCAGAGGGTAAGTTTAGACCTAGGCATAGGATTTGTTTTAGGGTGACTGTTAAGTTTAGGGTTAGGGTTAGGTTTTTGTCTAGGGTTAGGTTTAGGGCCAGCTTTAGGTTTAGGATTAGGGGTAGGCTTACTTATAGGGCTAGGGTTAGGGCTAGTGTTGGGGTGAGGACTAGGTTTAGGGGTAAGTTTAGGGTTAGACATAGAAGTGGGACCACTGTTAGGGTTTCATGCCAGGGTTAGGTTTACGCTTTTGGTGAGGTTTATCTTTTGGGATAGGGTTAAGGTTAGGGTTAGGATTTGTGTTAGAGCTAAGGCTAGGTTTAGGCCTAGGGTTAGGGTTCACATTAGTGCTAGGTTTAGGACAAGGTCTAGGGTTTTACATTTGTAAAAGCTTATTCTCCTATGCATCTTACACGCTTCTATGAAAACAAGAAAGGAATTTCGTATGAAGCGGGTAATTTCTAGCTGGAAAAGAGTTTCATATGAAAACTGTTCTATTCACTCAGATAAATAAGCTAGATGTTTGGTTGTTTACAGGATTCCATGACTCTGTGAACTGAAGCAGTGTATCCTTTGTCTTATCAAATATTTCAACTTTTAAGAAGATATTTCTTATAGGTATTTCACTTCAGTTTATTGTTAAGGTACTGGTAGTGCAACGGCTAGGATTAGGGCTAGGACTATGGTTACAGCTACAGGTAAGTTTGCAGCTAGGGCTAGGGCTAGGGCCAGGGAAAGGGTGAGGGGTATAGCTAGTGTTATGGTTAGGAATATGGCTAGGGTTAGGGTTAGTGTTAGAGCCAAGGCTAGTTTTAAGCCTAAGGCCAGGGTTTGCATTAGTGCCCGGTTTAAGGCAAGGTCTAGCATTGTACATTTGTGGAACCTTATTCTCCTATGCACCTTACACGATTCTATGACCACAGGAAAAACATTTTGTATGAACAGGGTAATTTTTATCTGGAAAAGAGTTTCAAATGAAAACTCTTCTGTTCACTCAGAGAAATAAGCTAGATGTCCGGTTGTTTACAGGATTCCATGACTCTGTGAACTGAAGCGGTGTATCCTTTTCCTTAACAATTATTTTAATGTATAAGAAGACATTACTTATAGGTGTTTCTCTTAGGTTTAGTGTTAAGGTACTGGTAGTGCTAAGGCTAGAATCAGGTCTATGGTTACAACTACAGGTACTGTTATAGCTAGGGCTAGGTTTCATCCAGGGAAAGGGTGAGGGTTAATTCTAGGATTAGGGTTAGCATTATGGCTAGGGTTAGGATTAGGGCTGGAGTTAGGGTTAGAGCTATGGTTATGGTTAGGTTTAAGGCTAGTTTTAGGATTAGAATTAGGTTTAGGTAAGGTTTGGGCTAAGGTCAGGTTTAGGATTACTGCTAGTGTTAGGGTTATTGTTAGATTTAGGGTTAGGGTTAGTGTTACAGTTAGAGTTAGGGCTATGGTTAGCATTAGTGTTAGAGCCAAGGCTAGGTTTAAGCCCTGGGGTAGGGTTCAGGTTAATGTTAGAGTTAGTGCTATGGTTAGGGCTAGGCCTAAGGCTAGGGTTAGGGTTAGGGCTAGCTTTAGATTTAGAAGCTTATTATCGTATGCACCTTACAGGCTTCTATGAACACGGGAAAGCCATTTAGAACAAAGAAGCTAATTTTTAGCAGGAAATATGATTCATATAAAAACTCCTTTATTCACTCAGATAAATAAGCTAGATGTTTGCTTGTTGACAGGATTCCATAACTCTGTGAACTGAAGCACTATGTTCTTTTTCTTATCAAATATTTCAACGTATAAGAAGATATTACTTATAGGAGTTTCTCTTAGTTTTAGTGTTAAGGTAATAGTAGTGCTAGGGCTAGCGTTAGGGTCAGAGAAATGGTTAGGGTTAAGTCTAGGGTTGGGGTTATGGTTATGGCTAGGGTTAGGGTTAGGGTTAGGGTTAGGGTTTTGGCTAGGGTTAGGATTAGTGTTTGACCTAAGACAAGGTTTTGGCCCTGACCTAGGGTTCTGTTTAGTGTTATGATTAGAGCTAGGGTTAGGGCTTGGGCTAAGTCTAGGATTAGGGTTAGGTCTACTTTTAGGTTTAGGGTTAGTGCTAGGTTTAGAATTAGGGCTAATGTTAGGGATAGATTTAGGGTTAGGTTTAGGGCTAGTCTTAGGATTAATTTTAGGGCTAAGAATAGGTATAGATGGAGGTCTACGAATTGGGTTATGGTTACTGTTACGTTTAGGGCTAGGATTTGGTTCAGGTCTAAGGTTAGTTTTAGGGCCCGCCATAGGTAAGGATTAGGGGTAGGCTTATTGATAGGGCTAGGATTAACCTTAGTTTTAGGATTATGGCTAGTTTTAGGGTTAGGGCTAGGGGTAGGGGTAGGTTTAAAGCTAATGTTAAGGTTAGCATTAGGTTTAGGTCTAGGTTTGGGTTAAGGTGAGGTTTAGGATTACTGCTAGTGTTACGGTTATCGTTAGGGCTAGGGTTAGGATTAGTGTTAGAGCCAAGGCCAGGTTTAGTCCCTGGGTAGAGTTCAGGTTAGTGTAAGAATTAGTGCTGTGGTTAGGATGGGGCTAAGGCTAGGTTTAAATTTAGGGCTAATTTTAGGTTTAGGTTTAGGTATAGGGCTAGAATTAGGGCTAAGGTTAGGGTTAGGGTTAGGATAAGGGCTAGTTTTAGGATTAATTTAGGGCTAAGGATAAGTTTCGACCTAGGTGTCAGAATTGGGTTACTGTTACTGTTAAATGTAGGTCTAAGGTTTGGTTTAGGTCTAGGGTTAGTTTTAGGGCCAGCCCTAGGTTTAGGATTAGGTGTAGTCTTATTGATATGGCTAGAGTTAGGCTTAGTATTAGGGTTATGAATAGTGTTAGGGTTAGGGCTAGGTTTAGGGGTAGGTTTAGGGTTAGATTTACGGTTGGGGCCAGAGTTAGTGTTGGGGTTAGTGTTAGGTTTATGCCTAGGCTGAGGTTAGCTTTTGGGATAGTGTCACTCCATGAATTAATATTAAACGTGTTTGGGACAGGATGTGTCTTAGGAGTTTTGCAGAGCTTTGCCCTGAAGGAATATGTGAACGTGTTGGTTTGCATTTCAAATACTATTACACATGGAAGGGCATCTCTGAAGGACAGTAGCGGCTGTATCCCACAAGGCGCCACGTTTCTCAGACCTGAGGGTTTGGATTTGCTTTGTAAAGCACAAGTGAATCTGTTAAAAACTACAGGCTGAGAGCTGACAAAGGAGTGCCCTCTGGAACAGACAGCAGACAGCTTCCCGAATGGCTAAAGCAAAGCTCTTGTTTAAACCACTCTAGACTACCTGTCTCCATTCACAATAACCTAATAAACATGGA